>ML101489.1:0-10759 GCA_003697995.1 Taxidea taxus jeffersonii | reverse complement strand
TTATTTAAAAACTATCTTTAAGGATAATATTTTATCCTTAAAGAAATGATCCACCTGAGTATTTAGGTATTTGCACATATGTTTCATATTAGTAAAACAATACTCCTAAAAATGCTGCTAAAAATGATCACCATGTAAGTGTAGCCTTCACATGATCTCTTCTTGTCCTGCCTAGTTTCCAGTACTGCTCTCCTAAGCCCAAATAGCTCTAGTCACATCTCAATGTTTACTTGCACCAATGCTCCTCAAATTTCCCAGACACAACCCAATGGTTGACTTCAATTCCTTTCTTTTACTTCATAAATTCATATTCTCAACCTCCTCTTGATTTGTCAATAATCATATTCCTGCTTCTCCTTTCTTCATAACCAGAGTATTTATCTTCAGGTGTCAGTCTCAAAGTATTTATGATGCTATTAAAATAAACATCTAAAACAAGAAAACATAAACGAGGGAAGATCTTACACAGAACAGTCAGAGAATGTTATGGACCAACAAGACTATGATCAATCCGGGGCGCCTGGGTGGCTCAGTGGGTTAAAGCCTCTGCCTTCCACTCAGGTCATGATCCCAGGTCCTGGAATTGAGCCCCACATCCGGCTCTCTGCTCAGCCAGAGGCCTGCTTCCTCCTCTCTCTCTCTGCCTGCCTCTCTGCCTGCTTGTGGTCTCTGTCTGTCAAATAAATAAATAAAATCTTAAAAAAAAAAAAAAAGACTATGATCAATCCAATTCTGGAACACCTGAGTTCCAATACTTAAATATGGCAGTTTTGACAACTTATTCAACAAATAATTATCAAATACCTACTACATACTAGGTAATATTCAGATACCTATAAAGTTTTTCAGATGTTTCTATTTCAAATATCTATATGTTACTTTCCTGGCAGTTACTTTCCTCTTAAGCCCAGTACAAGGGTTCACAACCTTAAGTCCAAGGACCACTGTGATCGTCCGCCAACCTCTGAAACTGTGTGCAAATTATTTTAAGGTTTGTGTATCTGTGGCTTTCTTTAGGTCGTCAAAGGGATCTATGCTATCGAAAAGACTGAAAAACACTACTCTAGTGTTTACAAGTTGCCTTTTAAAACATGTCACATTTCCTAATCTAAGAATTCGGGGCCGGGGCAACAAAGGATCTCGAGTCTTACCTACAGGGCTTCACCACTTTGTTCATGTGTTCCATCTAACTGGACTTCCTACTCTTGGGGAACAATGGTCTTACATCTGAATTTCTAGTACCAACAGACGTCCCATTTAATAAATGTTTACGTTACAGTTCGGTTGCTGCCTTCCTAAGCAAACAAGCCCAGGATAAGGGTCTAAGCCATCGCTGTCATCCCCTGCATGGATGACACCAAAGGGTCCGTTGGATCTGGGGCGGCGGCGAAAACCATTCTCCCGAAGCCTCTTGGGCCTCTCCACGAATCAGAGCCGTATCCCCGGGATTCGTATCGCCCACGTTGAAAATAAATAAAAGCCGTAATCTGCGGAGGTGCTGGAGGAAAAACTGGAGATGTGACAACCTGCCCCGCGAGCCTGGGAAGAGAACCCGGGCTGGGCCTCGACCACCCGCCCTCCCCTCAGGACGACCGCAGTCATCGCCGTCGCCACTCACTTGGTAAAAGCCTCTCCCAAGTCTATCACGACTGCCGTTTTCTCCCCGCCGCTCCCTAGGCCTTCATAGAGCGGCATGGTAGTGAAGACCACCGTAAGAAGGGACGCTCGGACGCCGCCCCCAACAAGTTTCTGCTCTCGGAGGGGCGGGGACGGGGTTACTGCGCGCAGGCGTGGCGACGGCGGGGGCCTCGAGTGGCCCCGGCGTGCCGGGCCCGGGCTGTCCCAGACTCTGCCTCACTCCACGTTGGAGGCAAATCCTCGCAGGAGTTCCCGTCTCCCGTACTAAGGAAGAAGAGACACAGGCGGCCGTTGGTCGGGGTGAGGAGAAATAAAGGACGGAAGCGATCAGGCGCTCCGGGAGCCCTGAGTGGGGCGGAGCCAACCGGGTCCTTCCCCTGGCCACGCCCCCACATGGCGCGGGATCTGAAGCTTCCCCTGCGCTTTTGGTCTTCAGCTGGAGGCCAGTAAGCACAGAGAAAACCCTGGAGACTGATGTGTGTAGTTTTGGAGCGAAATTTATTGTTCCAGGTGTTTTGCCTATCCTTTATGTTTCACAGGAAATACTGACAATTAGTGTTAGTTTCTTACCTGTGCACACTGAAGCTCGGAGAGACTAAGTAACTTTTTTTTTGGCGGCCATTGCGCTGAGAGTTTTAATTTTAATCCAAAAGAAAGCAGTGAAAGTGGTATATACTACGAATCTTTTCTATCTGTGGAGGAAAAGAAAGGGTGTTTTAAGGAGGGAACATTGAACCAGGGGTTTCTGACCTGTGTAACCCGAGGAAAGTAAATCTTTCTGTGCCAGTATGGGCACACAATCGGAATTATATAATACGGACTGTTTACAGGTTTATCATTTCACTGCTTTACTTTTCTTCTGCTGAAGTTGCCCATGGAGATGGGAATTAGTGGGGTAAATTGCTGCCTTGTCTGTAAAACTATAGGAAGAGGAATGACCAGTTCATCCGCAGTATGTCTTCATTACTGGTCTGGATGAAGTCTTTCCATAGTAAGAGTTAAGGCTGTACAATGCAAGAGGTTAGACAATGTAATCACTGTAGAATTTACTGATCAGTGATCTTCCTGAAAGCAAATTGCCAGAAATAAGAGGATGAAATTGGAATTGTGATAAGGAACGAAACTTCAAAAAGAGTGGAAAAGGATGAAGCATTTTGCTTAACAGAATTAGAGTGAATTGGACCCTTCCCTCAGGTTCCAATTCTGTTTCTTCTGCCACCTTCTGTCAAGTTTCTAGTACTTCTGCTTATCCATTTTCTTTTCTGTGAACTTCACTGCTACTTCACAAGGTGTTTGTGAGGATCAATTGAGATTATATTTATGAAACAATTTTGAAACTAGGAAGTGTTATCACCCATCCTATGTTTTCCATGACTGTTCACCGTCTTAGTTTCCTAGAGATGCGGTAACAGAGTACTATAAACTGGGTGGCTTAAAACAGGAGAAATTTATTCTCACAGTTCTGGACTCTGGAAGTCCTAGATTAAGATGTTGGGAAGGTCATGCTGTCTTCGAAAGCTCTTGGAGAGGATCCCTCCTTGCCTCTTACTAGCTTCTGGTGGTTGCCCACAGTCCTTGGTGTTCCTTGGCTCATAGATGGATCACAGCAATCTCTGTCTCTGTGGTCATCTGACCTCTTCCCCACATTTCTGTGTCTTTATGTAACAATCTCTTTCCCGTGTTTTCATATCATTTTCATTCTGTGCATCTCTCTATGTTCAAATTTCCCTCTTATGGAATACCAGCCATTGGATTAGAACCTTAATCCTAACCGAATTTAACTTGGTTATATTTGCAAAGACCTGAATTCCAAATAAGGTTTCCAGTTGACAAGAATTTTGGGGGGATACTATTTAGCCCAGCACACCAGCTAAATGTTAGTGTTCCTCATGGTTCTGTCCTTACACTTCTTCCTACTGTGTACCCTTTCCTTTGACAATCTCCTTCACTCCCATACATACAGCTAGACTCATGTTTGTTGAATTTCATTTTCTAGCTCTTTGCCCTCACAATAACTTTATGTGTTATGTATTATTGTCTCCATTTTACAAATGAGGATGCTTAGGACAAGAGAGGTTAAATAACGTGCCCAAGGCTTCTCAGCTGGCAGGTGGCAGAGCAGGAATTCAAAGTTGGTCTGACTCCAGAGCCAAAAACTACACTGCATAATTACAAAGTAGTTAGGCATTAATTCATTAATTAATAATTATAAGTATTAATTATATATAATTAACAAATATATATAATGTGTATAAAATATATAATATATAATTATAATTTATCATAGAATTCTGAAATCTTAGTATATGAAGTAACCCAGGAGGTTTTCAAATCTGAAGTCCAACCTAATACAAGACTATCCTGTCCAACTGTGCTGAGAGTTTTCTCCCCAAATGTTTCCTTTGATGAAAAGAGGGCTCATGACTAGTTGGGATCTACAAGGTACTGAAAATGCATTTGGTAGTACAACTAGGGGTTTAAAAAAGAGCAAAATGCTATAAGGATAAACATTTTAAAGAAGCCCAACTCGGGGTGCCTGGGTGGTACAGTCGGTTAAGCTTTTGACTCTTGGTTTCACTTCAGGTCCTTATCTCAGTGTCGTGAGATCAAGCCCTGCCTTGGGCTCAATGCTTAGCATGGAGTCTGCTTAAGCCTCCCTCTCCCTTTGCCCCACCACTAAGATAAAAATAAATGAATAAGTCTTTAAAAATAAAGAAAGAAAGGAGCCAAACTCTTCCAGCAGCTTGGTATAGTGGACAGAGCCAAGTCCTATCTCTGTTAGCTGACTGACCTCGGGAAATTCCATTAACCTCTCAACCTCAGTTTCCTCATTTGTAAAGTGAGGAAGATGTTACAAGTACTAAGAATCGAACTAGGTTGAATGGGGTGGGATCTGCATCCCTTGTCCTAACACTCCATTGTCTCCCCTGCTCTACCTGCTTCTTTTTCCCAAGCCTGTCATTCCTATTTTTCCAACTATTCCTCATTTTTGTAGTTTTTAAGCCACTTAGGAGCCCATTTGCCCACTTCTGGAATTTTCCTATTTCGTTAATGTGCCCCATAAATTATACAACATCCAAGATATGTCTGAAGAGTTCATAGTATGACAGGGCTGAACTCTCTTGCTCCAGCTGCCATGCTTTATTAATTTGTTTAATTAGTGGGTTTCTATGTTTTATTTCCAGTCATATCATACTATTGATTCAGTTCTTTCTCACCATGGAAATACAAACCTAATGTGAAATTTGGAGCTTTATACCTCTTTATGTTAAATTTGATTTGGCTAGTTTTGGTCCATCTTTCCAGTCTTTCCATATCATTAAGAAAAACAAAAATCCAGGTCTTTTTGAATCAAGAGTCTTGCATTAAACATACTGAATAGAGTGCCACCCCAAGTCTAGAAGAATGGTTTCGAGTTTTTCATTCCCTTGTTTACTGAGGGCATATTATATGCTAGATACAGAAACTACAGGACTAGGAAAGAATGATCTCACAGACTATACTGGGAAGATGGACATATAAAGTAAAAAGTACTAGTCTGGAAATATATAGAAAGTATTAATGAAGAATGGAGGAAGGGAGCTAATCAGTTGCCTGCGGAACAGTTGGAACCACTTCAGGGAGGTATCCTTTCATCCGCTCTTGAATTCAAGCTAATGCTCTGTTACTAGAAATACAAACATAAAACAAAATTCCTAGCTTCAGGAGCTCCTAGTCACATTTACCAACAAAATTTTAAAACTACTGGTAAAAGTTAATGCTTGGATAAACATGGTGTTTTAAAGGCAGAGACCAAGGAACAACTTGAAATTTTTCTGGGGAACATAGGACACAATACATGAACTCTATAGAAGCCTAGTGGCAGTTTTCCAGCTGAGCTACAGAAGGGGTGTTCCAGTTGAGACAACTGCATGTGGCAAGAGTTTATAAGAAATTTGGTAAGGGTAGAGGGGTAGCTGTCAATTGACAAAGTGGTAGATCTAAATCATTAAGCCCCTTATTGATATGCTGGGAGTTTGAACTTCATGCTATAATTAGAAGTCACCATTCAAAATATGTTAAGCAAGGGAAAGACAATATATTGTGTTCAATTTGATCAATTTGTGTACCACTTCCCCCCCACTCCGTGAGGGGAGGGGAGGGGCAGATGGAGAGAGAATCCTCAAGCAGACTCCCTGCTGAGCAGGGACACTGATGATGCGATCATGCGGGGCTAGATCCCAGAACCCTTAGATCATGACCTGAGCCAAAATCGTGAGTCAGACACTCATCCATCTGAGCCACCGTGATGCCCCTGTGTTCACTTCTTTTAAACTGGGATAGAAAAATAAAATAAAATAAATAAACTCGGATAGAACACGGTGAAATGAAGGGGATTGAGATTGGTGGTGAGAAACCAGTTTGCAAGCTATTGTGAGTCTATGAGAGAAATGATGACCATGAATTAGCAAATAATAATATATATGCAACAAATTACCTTTAAAATGTTTCCCATTTGGGAGAAGACAAAATTTTGTTTTTAATAACAATAAAATTGCAATAAGGCATTGATCACAATTTAGAACTGTTTCTTTCAGACATTTTGTTTGAAAACATGGTCAGAAGAGCTGTATAGTTTCAATTATATTAGTGCCTCCAAATAGTTTTTTCTAATGTACAAGACTTAATAGAATTGCAGCTGTCATAAGGCAGCTTTATTTTTCAATTCCTTCTGTAGGTTATGTCACCAAAATGAAGATAAGAGCTAGCTCTTGAACCATATTGATAAACTGTTCACTCTTAGTCAGCAGAGTCCTCTTGAAAGCTAACAATTACTTAGCTCAGGAATTACTAACCTTCTTTTACTCAGAGACCAGTGCTGGGTCCAGAGTGTCTGGGAAGGTTTCCTAATCTTAGGTCTTTGAATGCATGGTAAAAGCTCTTCAGTGTTTGGTCGATGAAGAAATTTTCATTAGAACCAATGACTCAAGTGGTTGCCTTTATAGCTAGAAATCTGGAAGTCTCCTAGCCCCCCCCCCCATTCAGTCTTTTCCTATCCTTATCAGTTGTAAAGTTCTATAATATAGAAAAAACCTCATCTATTCCATACCTATTTTGTAATCAGGATTATAACAACACCTGCTTAGTTGGTCTCTGTCTTCTCCACAGTCCATTGTCTGTACTGCAAGTTGAGTAAGCACTCTAAAATGCAAATACGGGGGGCGTGCAGTGAGGATGGGACACCTGATGGGTCAGTGGCTCCAGCATCTGCCTTCAGCTCAGGTCATGATCCCAGGGTCCTGGAAATGAGCTCAGCAGGGAGCCTCCTTGTCCCTCTTCCTCTGCCCCTACCCCACCCCCAACCTGCTCATATACTCTCTCTCTCTTTCTATCTTAAATAAATAAATAAAATCTTTTAAAAAATGCAAATACAGTCATAACACTCTTTGCTTTACATTTTTCAACGACATTCTGCAGTTTTCAGATAAAGCAGTAGCTCTATCAACCTACCAGTAATTCCCCCAAAGGTATCCTGCGGCTTCACACTTCCAATATTGTGCCTAGAATGCCTTCCTTATCTAGCATCTTTGTTCTTTGTCTTTCCATACTTTCCCAAAGTATCACCTCCTGGTCTCTCAGTCTATTTAGATCTTCTTTATCTGGGCCTCCATTGCATTCTGTGCACATTATAGCACAGGAAAATATTTTTGTCTGTTTAGCTTACTGTTGTGTCCCTAGTGCCTAACAGAGCATCTGGCGTGTAGTAGGTTCTGGATAAATAATTAATAAGTAACTAACACATTACTGTAATCTCTTATTTTCTGTGCCTTCACCCTGAGATCAGGGATTTTGTAGACCAGCACCCAGTTAGAACTGAGTATGGGGTAGGCTCTGGTATTTTGGAGGAGGGTGGTTTGTTTGTTTGTTTAGAGAGGGAGAGAAATTGGGGGGAGGGTCAGAGGGAGCAAGAGAATCTAGAGCAGACTCCTTGCTGAGTGCAGAGCCTGACTCTGGGCACGATTCCAGGACCCTGAGATCATGACTTGAGCCAAAATCAAGACCTGGACACTCAACTGACTCATCCACCCAGGAATCCCAACTTTGGTAGTTTTCTGAATGGATGACAATTGTATGGAAAGATGGCCAGCTAAATTGCCCCCAGCTCACCCTGTAGCCAGTTGGCAAGGCACATGTGAAATTGCTTTAGACTTGTATGTAGCTATCCCTCTGTGTGATTGACCGCAATAGTGCTTTTGAAGCTGGCTTCTCATGCCACATTTCATGAATGCTCATGACACATTGTAATAAAACTTCAAAAAATGAACCAGAGCTCACAGTGAGCTAGAATTATGGTGGTGTATCCCCTTTTGGGAAAGAGAAGTAATTCACTAGAGAATAGTATCGGGAACTGTGTTAAGGTCAGGACATAGCTGGGCTGATTTATCATACTTTTCATTTGGGTAGAGCTACATAATGAAAATTTATTGCTAACTGTAAGATATGGCAAGATCTTGAGCCATCAATCACAGAATCCACTACTCACAGACTATTTAAACTTGTAAAGGCAGAGAAAATGGACTAAAATATTTAATAAAGATTTTAATAAACCACACATTGGGTGTAAATATATTTGTTTGCTGAACCAGCATCCTATTTCATTAATATTCTACTATAAATTATTTCATGCTGAGACTATACATGGAAGAACAAAATTGGAAGTTTTCTTTCCTCGTATTCTTACCTCAAGCCAGGGTCAGGGTTGGAATAAAGCCTAATGACTTGGGAGTTTTTTGTATTGTTGCTAAAATGAGAGAACGATGCTCTTTTGTTTGTTTGTTTGTTTTCAGTTTTTTTTTCTGTTAGGTTCAAACAGAAAAGTTTGATATTTTATTCTGAGAAGATAGAATACATAGAAATGGTTGGATATAGATCTGATTTTAAAAAATAGGTTTACAATAGAATGACTTAAGAGTGTTTATTTGTTACAGTTATATTACTCTAAGTACTTGTTTACATACGAGGCAGTGATGGAAGGAACGTTACTCCTTAGGTAACTGATCCATGCATAATAGCATTATGGTTTTGTTGAGGCATTAGTAAGAAACAATAATGCTGATGAAAAAAGCTATTGGGGGGGAACTTTTGATAAATTATACATTTTTGCTCTTGAAAATTCCTCTTTTATTAACAATAGCTAGGATTTTTTGATTATCCACTACATGCAGGCACAGTGCTAAATCCATTATCTCATTTGATCCTCCCAAATCCTCATTAGTCAACAAATGAAAAATAATTCTTGCTCAGAGAGGTTAAGTAACTTGTATATGTTCACACCACTTGTATGTGACAAAACCTGGAATTGCTTTTTCTATTGCCCCTACTGCCTTTTGAGAAAGATGACGGCTAAATTATAAATGTGGACATCAGGCGCGCCTAAAGGGGAAAAAATACAAAGCCAAAACATTTAAATAAATGTGACAAGATGCCTCTAAAATTACACAGTGCATTGAAGGGTGTGATTTGTTCAGCTAACAGAGAAACTATTCCCAGACAGTCTAGATGATGTCTCTAATCAATATGCCTGGCGAGTGAAAGATATGCCATTTTTTGAAAAAGATCCCACACGTTTTAGCTGAAAATAGTTAGTCATTTCATAACCAAAGGGGGACAGTAATCCTGTAATGTCCATATGGCATACGTTTTGTGGGCTTATTTTTGCATTCCCTTCAGTTTCTCAAGCCCCAGCCTGACAGGATCCCTTGGCAATGAGAAGAAACACTACCATGTGTGTTCCACGAGGACACTCGCAGAGCCCCTCTTCCCCAGGTCCTTATCTGACAGAGCTTGTTTTGCCATCTGGGTTTATTGCTTGGAGTTATAAAGTCAAATAACAGGAACAATGACTGGAAATTTTATATGCACCAATGATGGTTAAAATATTCGAGGTGCGATCATGGTATGGTGGTTATGTTATTAACAAAAGAATTCTCTCGTAGAGTTGTGTGATGAAATATTTACGGATAAAACTATATGATGCCTGAGATTTGCTACAGAATAATATGAGGAGGGGCAGACTTAATTTATGGATGAGGCAGATAGGCCGTGGGTTGATGGTTTGGGGGCCTGTGTAATGGCTATTTGAGTTTCTTTTTTTTTTTTTTTTTTAAAGATTTTATTTATTTATTTATTTATTTGACAGAGATCACAAGCAGGCAGAGAGGCAGGCAGAGAGAGAGGAAGGGAAGCAGGCTCCCTGCCCAGCAGAGAGCCTGACAGAGAGAGATCACAAGTAGGCAGAGAGGCAGGCAGAGGGACAGGAGGAAGCAAGCTCTCTGCTGAGCAGAGAGCCTGATGCGGGGCTCGATCCCAGGACCCTGGGATCATGACCTGAGCCAAAGGCAGAGGCTTTAACCCACTGAGCCACCTAGGCGCCCCTATTTGAGTTTCTTTTTAAGCCTGCTTTATTACTTTTGCATACTAAACCATGAAAGTTTTCTTTTTTTAAACAAAACAATACAAGATTAAATCATCTCTTGATACATCTATTCATTTTATGATAGTTCTACCTTCAAGGATGCCATTTAGGCTGTACATAGAGTTCTCCAAGAATGTTCTGAGACGGTTGCTGATTGTCCATGGGCATCAGTGCATGTGGACAATATTTACATCAAGATCACACTTTTATTCTCATTTGGTGTTTGATACTTTGACGTCATTTTTCTCATTGGGTTGTCCCCCAAATAGCACCATTCTCATTATTGGCTGGGAGGTTTATTGTGGTGGTCATCATCGTCATTGTCATTATTTTGTGGTACTGTGGTTTTGTAGTGGCAACAATTTGGGAGTGTGTGAGCACATTTTTTGTGGCGTGTGGCAGACATATGTACTATCAAAGTTGTCTGTGGTTTGGAAATATTTATGATGCACTGGTCTAGTGATTGGGTCTAATTATAAGGTCTTTGTCCTCACAAATCACCAAGAAATCACTTTATATTTCACCCAAAAAACTGGCAAAGCCTAGCTTCACAACCCTAGAGAAAATGATGTGCCAGACTGTTTAAAGTTGTCAGTAGGGGGATGCCTGGGTGGCTCAGTTGGTTAAGCGGCTGCCTTTGGCTCAGGTCATGATCCCAGCGTCCTG
>RCUC01129638.1:0-36702 GCA_003697995.1 Taxidea taxus jeffersonii | reverse complement strand
ATTAGACATCCAACTCTTGGTTTTGGCTCAGGTGCTGATCTCAGGGACGGGGGCTTGAGACCCACACAGGGCTTCTTGCTCAGCACTGAGTCTGCCTGTCCTTCTCCTTTCCACTCTCCCTTCCCCCATGCCCCTATACCCTTTTCCTCCCTCTGCTTGTGCTCACTCTCTCTCTCTCTCAAATAAATAAATAAATAAAATCTTTTAAAAAGGGGGGAATTACAATGTGATTCTTCAGAGGGAATGTCACAAAGAATTAAAAAGAAATGTTTAATGATATCTATAATGACAAATGCAACAAATATTTATTGAGATCCCACTTTACAGGCACTGTGCTAAAATGCATAACTCTTGCCATTAGGGAGTTCACCACTTAATGAGGGAAAAAGATAAATACTCATTAAAATACAGGTGGGAGCACCTGGGTGGCTCAGTGGGTTAAGCCTCTACCTTTGGCTCAGGTCATGATCTCAGGGTCCTGGGATCGAGCCCAGCATTGGGCTTTCTGCTTAGCAGGGAATCTACTTCACCCCCCACCCCCACTCTCTGCCTGCCTCTACACCTACTTGTGATCTCTGTCAAATAAATAAATAAAATCTTTAAAAAAATAAAAATAAAACACAGGTGGACTATACGAAGTGCTATAATAGAGGCACAAAGTATTACAGAAATAACAAGAAGAGAGCAGTTTGTTCTCACAAGGATTATCAGGAAATACTTCATAGAGGAGACAATACAAAGGCTAAGAATTGAAGGACATATAAGATTTCATCAAGTATAAAGGGGAGCAGGTAATTTCAAGTAAATGAAATGGTTTTAGCAAAAGTACAAAGGAATGAAAGATCATGGTAAGTTTGTAAAGTAAGGAATGACTAGGTCTTCAGGTGTGTTATAAAATATAGGAGATGTGATTGAAAGGAAATTTTGGAAGTGTATCACTGTAAAAAATGAAGTATCTGCTATGAAACAGGCACTGTGGTAGAAGCTTTACAAAGATGAACATATTTAGTATTCAAAGCAACCCCCTGAAGTATATTATTTTCCAGGTCCCAGCCCCAAGAGATTCTGATTGAGTAGGTTTGGAGAATGAGGGAGATAAAGAACATGCATTTTAAACAAGCACTCTAGGTGATTGTGATGCAAGAGATTCATGAATGACACTGAGAAATACTGACTGAGAGAAAAGAATGAATTTGCATGAAGGCAAGTTGCATACATTTAAAAAATTTATTCTTCCCAACCCAACCATACTCTTACAGCAACCTATGACAAACAGACATTATTATTCTCCTTTTATAGACAATTAAACGAGGCACAGAAAGGCTAAATAACTTGTTTAAGGTTAACCAGCTAAAACGTGACAGTGCCAGGACTTATGAATCTAAATGTCTACTATCTAGAAGCCATAATATAAATTCAGGTTCAACATACTCCATTTTCTCTACTCAGCCTTTGCTCTAAACACAAACACATTTATTCCTGCTCTGATATACCCAATCTCAATGAACAGCACCACCATGTACCCAGTTATCCATGCTAGAATTCTCCCTCGCCTGCTAAATCTAACAAATAGCTTTATCCTGTCAATTTCACCTTCTTAATAGTTTTCAACAGTCTCATTTCCACCCATTACTACTACTGACCTAACACAACAGCTCCATTTATTGAGTGCCTACATCCCATCTAGCACAGTACGTTAATCCTTAGATCAGCCCTGTAAAGTAGGCAATGTTATTGTCTCCATTATGTCAGTGAGGACTCCATGGCCTTTGAGTCCATGTCCTTCTGCCTCTATCTAGGTGAGCTATAGATCAACACCTTGGTTTTTCCTCTCTTTCCCAGCTCTTATCCTTCCAACTAGAACCTCTAGTCTTCTAGACTACCTCCTCTTGCTTATCCTACTGACAAATAAAACTCTATTTTTTTAAAAGACCTTATTTATTATTTGACAGAAAGAGAGGGAACACAAGCAGAGGCAGTGGGAAAGGGAGAAGCAGACTCCCCACTAAGCAGGAAGCCTGATGTGGGGCTCCATCCCAGGACCCTGGAATCATGACCTGAGCTGACGCAGATGCCCAATGACTGAGCCACACAGGCACCCTGACAAATAAAACTTTAAAGATCAAAATTAACTTAAAAAAAAATTAACTTTATGGCAACCATTTCCTATCTTCCTATTATCATCAATGGTACCCCCTCAGTTTTATAGGGTTTTTTAGTTTTACAGTTTTTTTAAGTTTCAGTTTTATAGTTTTTAAGCTTAAAGTTTATAAGAGGAATCATGATATAGTAGGAAGGAATGGGAAATAAAGTTAGAATGTGACCTGGGTTTGCTATTTGATTTCACATTTTTTTAGCTCTGTGTCTATGCAAGTTATATAACTTCTCTGTCCTTAATTTTCCTTAAATAAAGGATGATGTTAATAGTAATATTAATTCATACAGACCTATGTGGGAAAAGCACACTACACAGTGTTAAATCTATTTTTTCTTTTTTTTTTTTACTTTATTTAAACATATGATGTAACCCCACCACCCTCACCCAACCCCTCTTCCCCCCACCCCCCTCAGTTTGTTTTATGACATTAAGAGTCTCTTTTGGTTTTTCTCCCTCCCGATCCCATCTTCTTTCATTTTTACTTTTCCTACCACCTTAACTCCCACCCCCGTTGCATCTCCACTTCCTCATATCAGGGAGATCATGTGGTAGTTGTCTTTCTCCAGTTGACTTATTTCGCTAAGCATAATACGCTCTAGTTCCATCCATGTCGCCGCAAATGGTAAGATTTCATTTCTTTTGATGGCTGCATAGTATTCCATCATATATATATACCACTTCTTCTTTATCCATTCATCTGTTGATGGACATCTAGGTTCTTTCCATAACTTGGCTATTGTGGACATTGCTGCTATAAACATTCGGGTACACGTGCCCCTTTGGATCACTACGTTTGTATCTTTAGGATAGATACCCAGTAGTGCAATTGCTGGGTCATAAGGTAGCTCTATTTTCAATTTTTTGAGGAACCTCCATGCTGTTTTCCAGAGTGGTTGCACCAGCTTGCATTCCCACCAACAGTGTAGGAGGGTTCCCCTTTCTCCACATCCTCGCGAGCATCTGTCATTTCCTGACTTGTTCATTTTAGCCATTCTGACTCGTGTGAGGTGGTATCTCATTGTGGTTTTGATTTGTATTTCCCTGATGCCCAGTGATATGGAGCACTTTTTCATGTGTCTGTTGGCCATCTGGATGTCTTCTTTGCAGAAATGTCTGTTCATGTCCTCTGCCCATTTCTTGATTGGATTATTTGTTCTTTGGGTGTTGAGTTTGCTAAGCTCTTTGTAGATTTTAGATACTAGCCCTTTATCTGATATGTCGTTTGCAAATATCTTTTCCCACTCTGTCAGTTGTCTTTTGGTTTTGTTGACTGTTTCCTTTGCTGTGCAAAAGCTTTTGATCTTGATGAAGTCCCAAGAGTTCATTTTTTCCCTTGCTTCCCTTGCCTTTGGCGTTGTTCCTAGGAAGAAGTATGCTACCTAAAGCTATCTACACATTTAATGCAATGCCTATCAAAATTCCATCCAATTTTTTCAAAGAAATGGAACAAATAATCCTAAAATTTATATGGAACCAGAAAAGACCTCGAATAGCCAAAGGAATATTGAAAAAAGAAAACCAAAGTTGGTGGCATCACAATTCCCAACTTCAAGCTCTACTACAAAGCTGTCATCATTAAGACAGTATGGTACTGGCACAAAAACAGACGCATAGATCAATGGAACAGAATAGAGAGCCCAGAAATAGACCCTCAACTCTATGGTCAACTAATCTTCGACAAAGCAGGAAAGAACATCCAATGGAAAAAAGATAGCCTCTTCAACAAATGGTGTTGAGAAAATTGGACAGCCACATGCAGAAAAATGAAATTGGACCATTTCCTTACACCACACACGAAAATAGACTCAAAATGGATGAAGGATCTCAACGTGAGAAAGGAATCCATCAAAATCCTTGAGGAGAACACAGGCAGCAACCTCTTAAATCTATTTTTGAGGAGGAAAAAAAATCTCTTCAATGTGGCACACTCATAAATTAGTACTCCAATATATTTTATAGCCATAATCTGGATAATCTTTGTCAGACATATCGGTCTCTTCCATAAATATCTCAAGTGACTACACCTTGTTCATTGAATAAGATATAAACTCCACACTGCAGATATCTGTTAACCATACTACTGCCTATGTCTTACACTCTGGCTTCACTCTATACAATAATCCAGTGGAGTCATTTGGTTCACAAGCCTTATGTGTTCTTCTTCTTCTTCTTCTTTTTTTTTTTTTTAAGATCTTATCTATTTGAAAGAGAACACAAGTAGGCAGAGAGGCAGGAAGAGAGAGAGAGAGAGGAAGGGAAGCAGGCTCCCTGCCGAGCAGAGAGCCTGACGTGGGGCTGGATCCTAGGACCCCGGGAACCCGGGACTCCGGGACCACGACCCAAGCCAAAGGCAGAGGCTTTAACCCACTGAGCCACCCAGGCGCCCCAAGCCTTATGTCTTCTTATTCCTCAGCCGTCTCTCATTCTGCCCCTTCTATATCTCAATGCGCTACCATTCCTTTAACCAACCCAGTATATTCCTTTAAGATCAAGGTTGGTAGCTAACAACCAACTAGATGCCTGGACCAAAATAATGAGAGCATGTGGTTCAAAACTAAGGCATGAACAGAGAGCATGTGCTGAAATTCTCTTCTTCTGTAGAGCCCAGTTATGTAGGTATGACTGTTTACTATGCAGATTATGTAGGTGTGATTGTTTATAATGTGATAAACTATTAAACTTGAGAAAAGTTTCCTTAAACAAAGTGCCTACAAATGCTGGATAAAAATAAACATCCCTTGAAATGCTTAGCTGAGCTTGCAAAGGAAAGGGAAATTCCCAGAGGCCAAAGTGAAGAGACAGTTGAAAATCAGAGTGGTCAACTGATATTGAAGTGACAGCACTTGCCATTCTTAGTCTCTTTTTTAAAATTGTTAATGAGAAATTTTATCATTGCAAATGTATGTCCCATAGAATGTGATACTCTTTAGAAAAGAAGTATAAAATCATTTTGTTTACAAATTATATACATTTGGAGTTATACTAAACTATTCATATGCTAAGGTTTTCAATATTCAACTATTTTTTCATTTATGTACAGAGGTTTGTTTAGCGGTACAGGTCTGTGATTCATCAGTCTTACACAAAACCCAGTACTCACCACAACACATACCCTCCCCAATGTTCATCACCCAGCCACCCCAGCCCTCCCACTCCCCCTCCACTCCAGCAACCCTGAGTTTGTTTGCTGAGATTAAGAGTCTCTTATGGTTTGTCTCCCTCTCTGGTTTCATCTTGTTTCATTTTTAACTCTCTTCCCCTATGATCCTCTCTGCCTTGTTTCTTAAATTCTGCATATCAGGGAGATCATATGATAATTGTCTTTCTCCAACTGACTTATTTCACTCAGCATGATACCCTCTAGTTCCATCCACATTGTTGCAAATGGCAAGATTTCACATTTTTGATGGTTGTGTAATATTCCATCACACACACACACACACACACACACACACACCCACCCCACATCTTCTTTACTCATTGATCTCTTGATGGACATCTCTTGATGGACAAACTATGGACTCTTTCCATAGTTTGGGTATTGTGGACATTGCTGCTATAAACATGGGGATGCAGGTGCCCCTTAGGATCACGACATTTGTATCTTTGGGGGTAAATACTCAGTAGTGCAATTTCTGGGTTATAGGGTAGCTCTATTTTCAACTCTTTGAGGAACCTCCACAGTGTTTTCCAGAGTGGCTGCACCAGCTTGCATTCCCACTAACAGTTTAGGAAGGTTCCCCTTTCTCCTCATCCTCGCCAACATCTGTCATTTTCTGACTTGTTAATTTAACAGACACTCTCAGACTAGGAGGTAAGACTTAAGCAAGGTGGGACACTGGAAATGTGATGCCCTTCCCAAATGTGTGGAGTGCCCTTCTTAAACCTATCTTCAATAAAAGAATTGGCAAAAAAAATCCAGGAAAAGGACAAAGAAAGCTCTCTGTCTCAGCCAGCTGGGGCTCTGTGTTGGGGGAAAATACGTCCCCTGAGAATTTATAATCACAAACTTGCCTACACATTACTTTGGGGTTCAAATGTACACTATCAGCATGATCTGGGAAGCTCCCAGTCAGGAAATTAACTAATAGTTGTCCCAGATTGAAAGTAATGTAGGATGCCATGATGAAACAAATATAAGTCTTTGACAGGACAAATGTCAAAAAGGACATAGACCATTCAGGATTCCCACAGGTAAAAATTTACTGTTAACCGAGAACACCCAGAAAAATTAGAATTAGTAAATGAGAACCTTTTCAGACAAACAAAATGGAGAGAGTTTATCAAAAGACTCTCACTAAAGGAATTTGCAAGGATAGCAATTAAATAAAAAGAAAGAAAAGAAAGAAATCGATTTATAATTGATCCAAATTGCAAGAAGGAGTGATAAGCAAGGAAACTGGTATACTTGTGGATAAATATAAGCAAACATTGATTGTAATGATTAAAAAACTAAGTATCTTAATTAAATAAGAAAATAAAATATCTCCTTTTAAAGGAACTAAATTATTGGATAACAATAATATATAAGATGGAAAGGAAGTGATGAGAGGAAAGTGTACTGAGGTGAAGATAAAAATTTTTAGACCTTAAGATTTTATTAGGATGAACTACATACAATTCCTAAATTCAACTCCTTATCTATAAAATATTGTTAATTTCTTGTGGTTCAACCTAACATATCATGATTTTAAAGATAACCACTAAGAAAATAGAAATAAAAAGCACAGCTTACAAAAGAATAGAGAAAAGTGGAATTTTAACACCTCAATACAAAAAAAAAAAGTGGACAGTAGGTGATACCATTAATAAAAACGTTTGAATATGAAGAACAATGCAAAATTTGGGTTGTGGCTACAGACAGATATTTGAAAAGTATAAAGGAAATTCAGGATACTGATAAGGGTGGAGAGAAAGAGATCAAATTTCTAAGATTTTATTTTTTTTTTATTTTTTATTTTTTAAAGATTTTTTATTATTTGACAGAGATCACACAAGTAGGCAGAGAGGCAGACAGAGAGAGAGGAGAGAAGCAGGCTCTCTGCTGAGCAGAGAGCCCAATGCGGGACTCGATCCCAGGACCCTGGGATCACGACCCGAGCCGAAGGCAGCGGCTTAACCCACTGAGCCACCCAGGCGTCCCTAAGATTTTATTTTTAAAACTGGAATATGAGTACACAGGTCTATTATTCTTTACAATTTGCAATGAATTAAACTTATTATGTTTAATAATAAAATTTTTAAAGCCATAAATTTTTTTTAAGATTTGATTTATTTATTTGACAGAGATCACAAGTAGGCAGAGAGGCAGGCAGAGAGAGAGAGAGGAAGCAGGCTCCCTGTTGAGCAGAGAGCCTGATGCAGGGCTCGATCCCAGGATCCTGAGACAATGACCTGAGCCAAAGGCACAGGCTTAACCCGCTGAGCCACCCAGGCGCCCCCATAAATTTTTTAAAGCCATTAAGTTACAACGACAAAAAAAAAAAAAAAAGAACCAAAAAACCCCCAATATGTAGTGTTTTCCAGTTTCTGTGGTGTAAACATTCCCACCATATTTAAGATACCAGTGTGACATCACTGAATGCAGAGTTAGTAATAGATGTACAGTAGCACATATATAGTATTTTCACCATACAGATAACAGTGGATATAAATAATTTCAAAAAATAGAATGTAGTAATTAGGAATAATGAATTTTAAATATATCACATAGGTCTTAAATGATTTACTTGAGTAAATTTATATGATTTAGTTTTTAATAACGGCTGTATCTAAAAACTGGCTTACAGAATTCCTGAAAATTTAACAATCAATTCTCACAAGCCAGTGAAAGCCATGACCAGCACACCACTGTGTACGTGTGAATCCAAAACAGTTTTGTTCATTGGTTCTTCCTTCCTTCCTTTCTTTCCTTCTTTCTAAGGTTTTATTTATTTATTTATTTGAGAGAGAAAGAACAAGCAGGGGTAGCAGCAGGGAGAGGGAAAGGAAGAAGCAGGTTCCCTGTGGAGCAGAGAACCCAATTTGGGGCTTGATTCCAGGAACCCAGGATCATGACCTGAACAAAAGGCTGACCCTTAACCAACTGAGGCACCCAGGTGCCCCTGAAACAGTTATTTCTGAGTGATATCAGAGAAAATGTTGTGAAGAATCTCTGAAAATCCTTTTCTTCATAAAAGCAATGAGAATAATGGAAGAAGTATAAAAAATAAACGTACTCTGTTGTGTGGAAGTTAACAAAGGTTTCCAGGAATTCAGGGTGTGTTGATTACAAAAAAAATTGCTGAGCTTTGCCTAATTTTAACTTGTCCTATTCCAATCTACTCCATCCCCAGTTCTGTAGTAGCCTTGAAAAGCAACAACCACAGTGAAAACTACCTGTCTGGAAGTCACACAACATGGAATAATGGATCAAAACTCCCTCAAACCTCCACTCCCATGTCATTATTTGACTAGTCTGATGGTTCTCTGGACAGCCCAACTTGTAGGCTGTCTGTATTTGATCTGACTTGGAGTTTGCCGCATAAATCTCTTCCCCCACTGCCACCCCAAAGAAGTTTGTCCCAAACTATTATAACAAATTTTTAAGAATGCAGTTGCTTGATTTGCTTGATGCATTAGACAATAAGGCAAACAAGAGGTCAACCAAAAAACTCAAAAGGGAAAATTGGGAAATAAGATATCCACAGAGGGCTTTGAAAAGCTCTGATATGAACCATGGTATTGAAATGGCAATATACGTCCAGGATTGTGCTCATGCTCAGGAATAACATGACAAGGCCCTAAGGTCACCACTCTGGCTGATCTTGAGAGTATACATAAGAAATAGGCAGAATTTTAAACAGCCCGGCTGAGTAGTGACTACATAGCCCACATTGCATATAGAGTCCCTTGGCAAACACTGGAACACCTACTGGTTGCAGGCGTATAAAGAAACCTCTGTCTAATCATTATTCTAGGAAACCATATTCAAAGAACTAATGGAAAGTATGAGGACAATATCTTAAAAAATAGAGACTATCTATAGTTAGAAATTATTTTTTAAAGGATAAAATAGAAATGCTGGAGTTGAAAAGTACAATAACCAAGTGAAAACTTCACTAAAAAGGCTCAATAGTAGGTAAGAATCAGCAAAACTGAAAAATACATCAATTGAGACTAGCAATTTGAGAAAAAAGGGAAAGAGAAGAAAATGAACAGAGCCTCAGACACCTGAGGGACTATCATTTAACATACGATATACTCATAATGGGTATTACAGGAGAGGAGAGACAGAGGGGCAGAAAGGATATTTGAAGAATGACCCCAAATCTGATGAAAAACAACAATGTACACATCCACAAAGTTCAATATATTCCAAGTAGGATTAATTCAAAGTGATTCATGTGTAGACACATCAGAGTGAAATTGTCAAAAGCAAAAGACAAAGATTTTTGAAAGCAGCAAGAGAGAAATGACTTGTCAAGTCAAGGAACCTTTAATAGTTGTTTCTCATTAGTAACCAATGAAGCCCAAAAAGTGGGATGACATATTCAAAGTGCTAAAAGAAAAAAGAATTTTATTTTATTTTATTTTTAAAAAAGATTTTATTCATTTATTTGACAGACAGAGGTCACAAGTAGGCAGAGAGGCAGGCAGAGAGAGAGAGGGGGAAGCAGGTTCCCCGCTGAGCAGAGAGCCCGATGCAGGGCTTGATCCCAGGACCCTGGGATCATGGCCTGAGCCGAAGGCAGAGGCTTAACCCACTGAGCCACCCAGGTGCCCCGAGAAAAAGAATTTTAATCAAGAATTATGTATGAGGCAAAATTATCTTTCAAAACTGAAGGATCAACTTCTATTATTACAGCATAAAGAGCTCCATGACCTGCTCCAAAATGAAAATTATTGGAGCGCCTGGGTGGCTCAGTGGGTTAAAGCCTCTGCCTTTGGCTCAGGTCATGGTCTCTGGGTCCTTGGATGGAGTCCCACGTCGGGCTCTCTGCTCAGTGGGGAGCCTGCTTCCCTTCCTCTCTCTCTGCCTACTTGTGATCTATGTCTGTCAAATAAAAAAGTAAAATCTTAAAAAAAAACCAACCAAAATGAAAAATATTAAAAGAAACAAAGAAAAACTAAAAAAAAAACCAAAACCCACAAAAAAACAAATTTTACACCCCCCCCAGCAAAAATAAAAAATTAAAAAATTTTATCCTAGGAACAAAGAGGAAATGAAGAAACATTTCTTCAGGAAAATTTATAAATATTTGGTAGGAAAGGTGAGTATTTGTGGTTTTTCATAGACTGCTGCCTGATACCCCACCCCCACCCACCCTGCAACCCTGCTCCTAGCTTAGTGAGGTGGACACTCCACTCCAGACTGCTGCGGCCAAGAACACAGAATTGTTTCCCCTCTTAGCTACCATCTGGAAGGCTTTGTTCCTGGGAAAAACAGGACTTAAGTGTTTTTCACCCTGCCCCCAGCTGTCTGTTGCTGAGACTAAGTCCTAAGTGAATGTGGTTGTGCTCGCTTCGGCAGCACATATACTAAGTGAATGTGGTCAAGAGGTATGGGCTCTCTTCTTTGACCCAACCTCTACCTTGGGCATGGCACAATGAGAATCCTGGAGGAAGTATAATATAAGGGAAATGCAAGTTCAAACCACCAAGATGATATATAATAAAAACAAAACAAACAATACTAAGTGTCAGGAGAGATTTAGAAAAATTGGAACCTTCATAATTCCTACAATCTAAAATGTAAAACGCTGCATTGGCTTTGGGAAAAACTTGGCAGTTCCTCAAAAGATTAAATCTAGACTTGTCATCTGACCAGCATTTCCAATCCTAGGTATATACCTAAGAGAACTGAATGATTCTATTCATAATAAAAGTCTAGAACAAGCACATCTATAGCAACAGAAAGTAGATTAGGGGAGCCTGGCTGGCTCAGTTGGAAGAGCACACAATTCTTGATCTCAGGTTTTTAGTTTGAGCCTCACGCTGGGTGTAGAGATTACTTAAAAAAATAAAATCTTAAAAAAAGAAAAGTAGATTAGTAGTTGCAGGAGTTGAGGGGAGAAAAGAAAGGGAAGAAAGGTGAGTGACTGCTTATGGTTATGGGTTTTCCTTTTGAGGTGGTAAGTGTATTCTGGGATTAGCACTGGTAACTACTGCACAAGTTTATGCCAATAAAAAGTCCATTGAATTGCATACTTTAAAACGGTGAGTTAGGGGCACCTGAGTGGCTCAGTCAGTTAAACGCCTGCCTTCAGCTCAGGTCATGATCCTGGAGTCTCAGGAGGGAGCCCGCATGGGGCTACTTGCTCAGTGGAGAGTCTGCTTCTCCCTCTCCCTCTGCCCCTCCCCCTGCTTGTGTTGTTTGCTCTCTGGCTCACTCTCTCTCTCTCAAATAAATAAATAAAATCTTTGAAAAAAAATAATAGAGTGAGTTAATGGTATGTGCCTTATATTGAGAGAGAGGAATAAGAGGAATTGTTACTCTTCACTTGGTCATTATGGCTTAGGACACTTGAAATTACTTGGTCAGCCTTAGGCAGTGTTAACCAAACACTAACAGCTTACCTCAGTTCCTGTTTCTCTCCAATCCCAAGCCCGACTTCCCCCTGGCCACACTTTGCAGTCCTTATAGGTTTTAGTAGAGCCTTGTACTTTCATTTGCCCCCATGACAGGGAAGCAATTTCAGGGGAGGACATAAGGAACTTAACTGAACCCTGAAATTAAAAGAAAAATATGTTATAAAGTAGGTTGAAACAACTCCAAAATACAGGAGCTATAGTATACACAAAAATGTCTTTTAAAATATAATATTATATTGGGGCGCCTGGGTGGCTCAGTGGGTTAAAGCCTCTGCATTCGGCTCGGGTCATGATCCCAGGGTCCTGGGCAGTGGGCTCACTGCTCTGCAGGGGGCCTGCTTCCTCCTCTCTCTCTCTACTTGTGATCTCTGTCAAATAAATAAATAAAATCTTTTAAAAATTTTTAAATAAAATATAATACCATATACAAAATGCAGTAAACCCTAGTCCCGTATGAGTTAAGAAGCACCTTTGATATTTTTGTGGTTGTGACTTCTCTAGAGTTCTAAAAAGTAAAATGTTAACTCTTGAGATCCTGAATCATTTAACTATGGAAACTAGATACTACATTACTTCTCAGACTCTGGATGGAATTCTTGGTATTTTGAGAGATAAAATTAAAAGATTTACTTCAGCATGATGGAGTGAGGAGGTTGACACATCCTTTCTCCAAAAAGCAAGTATAAACCTGGATAAACCTTTCAAAATAATAACTTGATACTCTAGAAATAATAATAAAGGCATACTACAAGCTGAGAAGCCCTTCTTTATGAAAACCACTGAATTTTGGAGGAGTAACATGGCATGTTGTTCCTGCCTGGGGTTACTGTCATGCCCTCAATCAGTTCAGTTGGCAAAGAGGTTCAACTTGGTTGAGGCAGGATATGAAAATCAACAACACTCTCATTGCTTTGGCCAGAGGAGGCTTGATTGACTTAGAGCATTATATATTAAATTGGTGATCTCAGCTGCAAGCAAATATGGATGGCAGGTGGCTCTGCTTCATTGCTATTGTGGGCCTGTTTGGGGCAAGCGATGGATTTGCAGAGCAGGCAGGGATTTAACAGGAATTTCTCAGAGCTGACATAGCAATAGGGGGCTTGATGAGCTTTCCACATATCCAGAGTGGACCAAATGCTGTGAGTGTATGTATCAAAGGCAAAAACCGAGGAGGCCTAAATCATGCAAACAAACATTCTAGCTCATGAAGCCAACAGCACATGCAAAATTGAGAGGCAAGATGGCTCAAGAGGACTCAGAACAATGTAAAAGCCAGGCAAGAAATGGAAACAGTCTGAACATTGCATGTACTCCTCAGTACACACACTGACCCCACCAGTAGAGAGTGAAAGTCTTATTGGCTTAAGGTGTTTGATCACAATCTTTCTTTGACTGAACACTAAGCGAAACACAGAGGAGACCCCTAGGAAACCAAGCTTAAAAAAAAACAAGAATAAAAATTAAAGGGGTGCCTGGCTCGTTTGGAAGAGCATGTGACTCTCGATCTCAGGGTCATAAGTTCAAGCCCCATGTTACGTATAGAGATTACTAAAAAATAAATGGGAAAAGATGAATGAATAAAATAATAATAATAAACTTTAAAAAAATGAATACAAATTAAAAACAGATCTTGGTGGCCACACATTGCATGGGAGATAGAAATCACAGATTTAGTCTAGGCAAGTGACTAAGTACTATGAAAGAATAACTTACAGGGGGGAAAATCAGAATGCAGACTTTCTGTAATATACTATCTAAAATATTCAGTTTTGAACATAAGATTATAAGATATGCAAAGAAACAGGAGCACCTGGGTGGCTCAGTGGGTTAAGCGTCTGCCTTCAGCTCAGGTCATGATCCCAGGGTCCTGGGATCAAGCCCCAGGTCAACCTCCTTGCTCAGCAGGAAGTCTGCTTCTCCCTCTGCCCCTTTCCCTGCTGGGGCTCTCTCTCTCTCTCTCTCTCAAATAAACAAAATCTTCAAACAAAAAGACATGCAAAGAAACAAAAAATATGAACCATACTCATCAACTGAAACTGGATCTTTGTGTTCCCATGTTGGATTTAGCAAAGAGTTCAAAGAAATTATTATAAACACATTCAAGGAACTAAAGAAACCATATATAAAGAACTAAACAAAATTATGATGGCAATAACTTATTTAATACAGAATTGCAATAAAGACATTTCAAAAAAGAATTATAGAAATTGTAGTATTTATGAGTAAAATAACTAAAAGTTTAATTGTAATAGTCAAGTTCCTACAGAGAAACAAAACCAGTAGGTTATGCATATTATGAGATTGATTTCAAGGAAGTGTCTCATGCATTTGTGGGGAGTGGCCAGTCCAAAATATCTAGGCAGGCTGGCAGGCTGCTAACTCTGGGGCAGAAGTTGTCATTTCAGTACAATGTATTATTTCTTCTTTCTCAAGGAAAGCTCAGTTTTGGTTTTAAGCCCTTTCAACTGATTGGATGAGACCTACCAAGAATATTGAGGACAATCTCCTTTATTTAAAAGTCAACTGATGGGGCGCTTGGGTGGCTCAGAGGGTTAAAGCCTCTGCCTTCGGCTCAGGTCATGATCTCAGGGTCCTCGGATCGAGCCCCACATCGGGCTCTCTGTTCAGCAGGGAGCCTGCCTCCCCCTCTCTCTCTGCCTGCCTCTCTGCCTACTTGTGATCTCTCTCTGTCAAATAAATAAATAAAATCTTTAAAAAAAAATAAATAAAAGTCAACTGATTGTAGATGTTAACATCTAAAAAACACCATCACAGCAACACTTAGATTAGCATTTGATTGAATAACTGGGTACGGTAGCGTAGCCAACTTGACATATAAAACTAACCATCAGAGTCCACTCCTTGTCAATCTGGAACCTGTATATATGTCCTTAAACCATATTTAATCTCCAAATAAACACATTAGCAAAGTGATACTTTAGTCTAACATTAATTAAGCTATTATTCCATTTTGCAGCTTCAAATACTGAATATCCTTTTTTTTAGGTTTGTTTAAGATTTTATTTATTTGACAGAGAGAGAGCACACAAGTAGGTGGAGTAACAGAGGAAGAGGGAGAAGCAGACTTTCTGCTGAACAGGGAGCCTGATGTGGGGCTCAATCCCAGGACCCCTTAAATCATGACCTGAGCTGAAGGCAGCAACATAATCCACTGAGCCACCCAGGTGCCCCCAAATACCCATTTTTAAAATTTATTTTTATTTTTATTTTTTGTTTACTTTTTTTTAAAAAATATTTTATTTATTTATTTGTTAGAGAGAGAGAGAGAGCACAGGCAGGCAGAGGCAGAGGGAGAAGCAGGCTCCCTGCCAAACAAGGAGCCCGATGTGGGACTCCATCCCAGGACGCTGGGATCATGACCTGAGCCGAAGGCAGCTGCTTAACCAACTGAGCCACCCAGGCGTCCCCCAAATACCCATTTTTAAAATAAATAGCAAAGTACATAAACACACTGTTTTAGGCATTATGGGAGGAAGATACAAATTTATAAGACATGATTCCTGTTTTTAGGAACTAATATTACCCTAGAGAAGACATATACAAATAACTAATTTTTTACGATAATGTTTTTAATATGAAGTAACTTTTAAAAAGTGGTATAAGGGAAGTATAAAGAGTTGTTATGGGTGCTGAGAAAGACCTGTGTTAGTATTCTAAAGCTTCCATAACAAATTTTGCAGACTGAGTGGCTTAAAAAACAGAAATTTTCTCAATCTGGAGGCTAGAAGTCCAAGATCAAGGTACCAGCAGGATGTCTGGTGAGACCTCTCTTCCTGGCTTACAGATGGACTCCTCCTTGCTTTTTTTTCCTTTTTTCTTTTCTGTTTTTTTAACACATGGCCTTTTCTCGGTGCATTAGCACTCTTGGTGTCTTTCTTGGTCTTTTGTTGAGGGGAGGTAAGAGGGCGGTTCAAATTCCTAATTCAATCTTTTTTACTAGTTATAATTCTATTCAGATTTTCTTGAGTTTCAATAGTTTCTATTGTTCTAGAAATTTGTTAATTTCCTTTAGATTATCTAATTTGTAGGCATACAGTTATTTATAATGTTCCTTTTTAATCCTTTTTTTAAAAGATTTTATTTATTTGTTAGAGAGACAGGGCGAGCACAGGCAGACAGAGTGGCAGGCAGAGGCAGAGGGAGAAACAGGCTCCCTGCCGAGTAAGGAGCCTGATGTGGGACTCAATCCCAGGACGCTGGGATCATGACCTGAGCCGAAGGCAGCCGCTTAACCAACTGAGCCACCCAGGTGTCCCTATAATCCTTTTTAAAATTACTATAGTTATGTCCCTTTGTTCATTTCAGATTTTAGTTACTTGACTTTTCTATTTTCATCTTGGCCTGTCTAGCTAAAGATGTGTCAATTTTGTGGTTATTTTCAAAGTATCAATTTTTGGATTTGTTGCTTTTCTCTATCTTTCTACTCTATTTCATTAATATCTATGCTTATCTTTATTATTTCATTCCATTTATATTGTGTTTACTTTGCTTTCTTCCAGTTTTAAAAAACAGATTTTATTTATTTGAGAGAGAGAGAGAGAGAGAGAGGAAGAGCAGCGGGGAGAGGGAGAAGCAGGCTCCCTGCTGAGCAGGGAGTTCAATGTGGACCCTGAGATCATGACCTGAGCTGAACGCAGAGGCATAACCAACGGAAACACCAGGCACACCAATGAATAAATCTCAAATAAAAAAAGTTAAAAAACAAAATGTGCTCTCTAGAGATTACTCTGGAATCAGTTAACAGTTTTGTATACACCTTTCTAGAGTTTTATATACAGCATTTTAGACTTTCCCATATTCTGAGTTTGCACCTTTCTTCTGCCTGGAACGCTGCTTTCCTAAATCTTCCTATGGCTCTCTGTCTGACTCAGTTAAGTGTTCTCTCAAAAGTTGGGTCCTCAGAGGATATTATGCTTAGCGAAATAAGTCAATCAGAGAAAGACAATTATAATATGATCTCCCTGACATGAGGAAGTTGAGAGGCAAGGCGGGAGGTTTGGGGGGTAGGAAAGGAATAAATGAAACAAGATGGGATCAGGAGGGAGACAACCATAAGAGACTCTTAATCTCACAAAACAAACAGGGTTGCCGGTGGTGAAGGGAGTAGGGAGTGGGTGGTTGGGTTATGGACATTGGGGAAGGTATGTGCTACGGTGAGTGCTGTGAAGTGTGTAAACCTGGCGATTCACAGACCTGTACCCCTGGGGCTAATAATACATATGTTAATAAAAAAAAAAGTTGGGTCCTCAGAGTGAACTTTCCTCACTGTCCTATCTAGAATAGCCTCCTCACATTAGTCTTAAATCCACTGCACACTTTTTCTTCAGAATGTTTACTGTGTGAAATTATATATTCTTTGCCAGTCTTATCCATTTGACTATAAGATCTGTGAGAGCAGGAATTGCTTCTGCTTTATTCACTACTGTATCCCCAGGAGCTAGAATGATGCTTGGCACATACAATAGGTACTTCTTGTATGTTGAATGAATAAATTAGTTACTATTTTAGATATAATACAGTACTTTCATGTGATTTTTCCAAAAAGTTAACTTTTGTTTGCTAGGTAGCTTCACAAATACACAAAAAGAGAGAGAATAATATGAGCCTTCAGGTCTTCTACGTCCAGCTTCAATGGTTACCAGCTTTTTGCCATTTTTGTTTTGATGCATTTCCCTCCACTTTTGGGGGGTAGGGCAAATCTGAAGCAGCATATCATTTCATTTGTGAATACTTAATTATCTATGTTTAGCAAATAAGGGCTTATTTTAGGACTTTAAAATAAACCCACAACAATCTTTAATAGCATATAATACCTGGTCCATGTTCAGTTTTCACTGATTGTCTTTCTATTAAAGATTTATTTAGGGGCGCCTGGGCGGCTCAGTCATTAAGCATCTGCCTTTGGCTTAGGTCATCCCAGGGTCCTGAAATTGAGGCCCAGATTGGGCTCCCTGCTCAGCAGAAAGCCTGCTTCTCCCTCTCCCACTCCCCACTTGTGTTCTCTCTCTCACTGTGTCTGTCAAATAAATAAAATTTTATTTTTTATTTCTATTTTTATCTTATATTTATTTAAAAAGATTTATTTATTTATTTATTTATTTTGAGAGAGAGCACGTGTGTGTGCATGTGTGCAGACACTTAACTGACTGAGCACCCAGGTGCCTCACTTTTTTTCAGTTTTTTGAAGATGCAAAGTTATTCTACCTTTTTTATACAAGTCTTTTTAAAATATAAGTATTTACATACAGGCACATATTTATCTTTAACGAGTGCTTTAGGTGCATCCCCTACATTTTAATATTTTATGTTTCAGTTTTATCTAAAAGTATTTTCTAATTTTCTTTGAGATTTCTTCTTTGAACCACTGATTATTTGGGTGTGTGTCACTTAGTATCCACATATAAATGAATCTTCCAAATTTTCTTCTGTTTTTGATTCTGGTCTAACTCCATGTTTAGAGAACATATTTGGTATAATTTCAACACTTTTAAATGTGTTGAGACTTTTTTTTTATGCCCTAGCACACGGTTTATCTTGGAGAATTTTCCATGTGCACTTGAGAAAAATGCATATTCACTATTGTTGTCCAGTGTCCATAGGTGTGTGTTGGATCTAGTTATTTTATAGTATTGTTCAAGGTTTTGTTGTTGTTGTTGACATTCTTCTTAGTTTTCCTAGACGACCATCATTTAAGTCTCCAAAAAGTATTGCTGAATTCTCTATTTCTCCTTTCAATTCTGTCAGGTTTTGCTTCATGTATATTAGGACCTTGACGCATTGACTCCTTGTGTTTTTTTGAAGATCTTATTTATTTATTTGAGAGGGAGAGAGAGAGTGCGCACAAGTGAGGAGGAGAGGGAGAAGTGGGTTCCCTGCTTATGAGGGGCTCCATCCCAGGACCCTGAGATCATGACGGGAGCTGAGCTGAAGGCAGCTGCTTAACTGAGTGAGCCACCCAGGCACCCCCTCCTTGTGGTTTTGATAAACTCTAGCTTTAGGAATGAAGCACTGACCTTTATATCTCTAGCTGTAGGAGTGAAGCACCGACCTAGGCTAATGCATTGAGTACATTCAATTTCACTTTCTACACTGGTCACACTGCCTGAATGGTTGAATATGTGAGCTGAGATGTACCAATCAGTGTCAGTTTGGGGACTTTTTGGGGGGAAATTCTGAGATACTGAGGCTGGGATGGATAGAATATAGAAGTGTACCTTAAAACTATCAGTACCAAAAGGGAAATCAGTCTGAAAATTCAGCCCACACAGAGGAAGGTAACACAGAGAGATGTACTAGGAGCTACCTACCATACCATTGGTCCTTTCATTATGTAAGTAATAAATTTCCTTTATGTTTAAGCCTGTTTGTCCTTTACTTGCAACTTAAAGATTTTGACACAACTTAATGATTCACCAGATATCCAAATGTCACCTGGGTTTTGTTTTTTATTTTTAAGGTTTTATTTATTTATTTGCGAGAGAGGGAGCACAAGCATGAGGGGCCGGTAAAGGAAGGGCAGAGGGAGAGGGAGAAGCAGGGCCCCGGAAGCAGGAAGCCCAACCCAAGGCTGGATCTCAGGACTCCAGGATCACAACCTGAGCCAAAGACAGATGCTTAACTGACAGAGTCACCCAGGCACCCCCGCCTCCTACCAAATGTCATCTTAATAGTATTGAAGAAATACTTTTGCAACGTGGTTCTGCTCAGCACTCAGAGAACTGATGTGTAATATACCATAAAATTCCACTGAATGAAAAATATACAATAACTACTGTAGTCATACTTAGATGTCATCTAGGAGTATGGAGTTAAAACAGAAATTTTACCCAATAATATGTTTCTTTTGTCACAATCAAGTGATAAAGATCTAATTTGTTCATTTATCCAGGCATTCATTCATTCATTTTCCTCCACATGTAAAGCTAAGGGAATGTGTTTCAAATTCTTTGCCTAAATCACAGCAACAAATACATATCTTTATATCATAACACACACGCCTAAAAACATACATATTTCATATGTCTTTCTTGTAATATACTTATCATACTTATCCTTATTTTGTGACACACTATATTCTGTCTATTTTTTTTAGCACTCTCCCCCTTTTTTAGTACTGTTCTATTTTTATTTTTTCATTTTTAATATAATTTTGGTCTTGATCCACCAAATTGATTTTAAAGCCAACTAATGGGTCATGACCCATAGTTTAAAAAGCATTACTGCAGGCTAAGCCTATATTAAAAAAAAAAAAAAAAAGAGGGCAGCATGTGCACTGACTACATCAAAATGGGAATAGAATTCTACAATAGGGTCTGCTGTGTCTGTACTGAATATTCAATTGCTGGGAGTTGTTAGAAAGAAACTGGGGTAGCCAGTGTGCCATGTGTGCCAGATTACTTAGGAGGCTCACTCAGGACAGGAGTTCTTCTGCAATTATGATGTAAGTAAAGTATCTCAATATTTGAACAGCCAGTATAACCTTTCTAGTCCACATTAGTGAATATTAGTCTTTGCTGTACAAGACACCAAACTGCATAATGTGATCTCTGCCCTCAATTATCTAATAATAAAGTTAAAACATGTACACACGTAACAATATGAGGTATAATACATTTTAATATCAGCGGTTTCCTACATAAATTTTTGTAGAAATAAATTTTTATTCCACCTGAGAAATTAGTCTCAGCCATTCTTTTAAGAGAAAAGAATAGACTAATGCATAGCTCTTTAAAAAAAAGATGGTAAGACACTTCTAAAAGTGCTTTCTTCAGTGAGTAAAATTCTGCCACAACACAGAATTTGGTTATCATTAGGAAAAGAAAAAAATAAGGCTGGTTTAAATCTTGTTTATATTACAACTTCTTTTTCTTTTTGCATATTTTCTTATTAAACTATCTTGAGGACACAGATTCCTATTTCTGTTGACACTTAATAGCTTTTTCTCTACATATAACATATACACACACATACATCTAGATGTATTAACTCTTTAAAAAGTGAACTCTAGGGGCACCTGGGTGGCTCAGTTGGTTGAGTATCTTGACTTTGGATTTCAGCTCAGGTCAAGATCTGAGGATCCAAAGATGGAGCCCCATGTTATTGGGCTCCCTGCTCAGCGGGGAGTCTGCTTCTCTCCTTTTCTCTCACCCTCTGCCCCTCTCCCTGTTAGCGCATGTACTCTTTCTCTCTCAAATAATAAATGTGGGGAGGAACAAAGTGATGTAAATTTGCTCATGACTGATTAGGAATTCCCCAAACTGGCTTCACAACTAAATCCAATTTCCTCAATATACATTTACCAGGTTTACAGTATCTGTTAAAAAATATATGTAGCAAATGCAAGGATAGTATTTTGTGGAGACAGAAATAGGTATTAGTTACTCTATTGTAAGGCAGATTTATCAATGCAATTTGAGATAATTGAGGAATAAGCCATTAAATTTTAAAATTGAAGCACAGTTACATTCTGCTAATTGCACAAATATTGTTTAGAATTTAAGGAGTTTTGATAAATGGGGGTGTTAAGCGTCTGTCTTCAGCTTGGGTGGTGATCCCCGGGTGCTAGGACAGAGCCCCATATGAGGATCCCTGCTCAGCTTGCTTCTCCCTTTCCCTCTGCCTGCCCCTCCCCCTGCTTGTACTCTCTCTGTCAAATAAATAAATCTTAAAAAAAAAAAAAAGACTTTTGACAAATGTATAAGCTTGGCAATTAAGATATAGAAAGTATCCACAAAGTTGCCTTGTGTACCTTTCTAGTCACTCTTTCAAATTTCAAAAGAAACTGCTAATTTGATTTCTATTCCTGTAGATTAGTTAGACCATCATATTGCTGGGATTGTATAGCACCTATTTTTTGTGTCTGTCTTCCTTCACTCAACAGGCTTTGAGATTCACTCATGTTGTAGTATCAAGTGTATATGTATGAATAGTAGCCTGTTGCAAGAATCAATCACAATTTATTCATCCATTCTTCTGTTGACAAACATTTGGGTGTTTTAGATTCTTTGGTATTTTGAATAAACTAGCTATTTATTTTGAATGAACAAGTTTTCTTTTTTCCCTAATAGGATGAGAAATATGAACCATCTTAAGAAATCTCTTATTCATAAAGTTAGACTGAGTGTAGGTAATTTAATGCTTGTTTGATGGCTTCTTCATTGCAGTAGCAATAAAATAATTATGGATTTTTTTAAGGCTACTCTATCCTTATAGTCTAGTCTGACGTATATAACTCAGTCACTTAATGATACAAACTGGGATTAGACTCTTGTAACCCTCAGCTTCTCTGGATCCAGAAAGGCAAAAAGAGGTGTTATAATGAGTGTTTATTTTCTTTTCAAGAACAGACTCACTGAAGGTATGATCTAAATCTTGTAGTAAAACATTTCTTACCTTTTGGGTGGATATAACTTTCTTTTTCTTCTTCTTTTTTTTTTTTAAGATTTTATTTATTTATTTGACAGAGACAGAGATCACAAGCAGGCAGAGAGAGAGCGCTGAGAAGCAGACTCCCCACCGAGCAGAGAGCCCGAAGCAGGACTCGATCCCGGGACCCCGAGATCACGACCCGAGCCAAAGGCAGTGGCCTAACCCACTGAGCCACACAGGCGCCCCTGGATATAACTTTCTGATGCCCAAGGACTTTGTTCCCATGCCAGTTTGGATTAGAAAAGGGAGAAACTCTAACTGTACTTATCAGTCTCTCTTTGAATACAGTGTGAGGATTGAGAAAAGAAAACTATGGTATAAGGCTTTCTTTTAGTATGTTATTTTACAACCCATGGGAGAGTAGGAGGTGAAGAGCTGGAATAGCTGAAAGTGAAACCTAGAAAGGAAGGGGTAGAGGTAAAGGTTATAAAATTATATAATTAGGGGCGCCTGGGTGGCTCAGTGGGTTAAGCTTCTGCCTTCGGCTCAGGTCATGATCGCAGGGTCGTGGCACCTATGGGGCTCTCTGCTCAGCAGGGAGCCTGCTTCCTCCCCTTTCTCTCTCTGCCTGCCTCTCTATTTGTGATCTCTGTCTGTCAAATAAATAAATAAAATCTTTAAAAAAAAATCTTTAAAAAAAAATAAAATGATATGATTAAAACTTAATTAGGTTGAAATTTCTTTCTATCAAAGTTCCTTCACAAATTCCTTTCTCTGCTTCACAAAGATGTAATTTTATTTATAATTGTATATTTGCTCTTTATTTAAGGTCAATTAAATAACAATCTTATCAAGATTTTCTGTATCTTTCTGCAAAAGATGTTATTAAGGATGTGTTCTAGGTCAGGTTTTTTCTTAAATCGGGGTCTTCAGGTCACCAGGTCTAGAGATACATACTTGGCAGTCTGAGAGTTCTACCAATGTTTTAATTTAGACTTGTGTTTAAGTAGTGTTGCTTAAAACAGTATTTTACTACACATTAAATGAAAACTTCTCTTTTGCTATGATAACTCAAAATCATAGACATTTTCCTAAAGTAAGGCTTTACTTTCTTTTTTTAACTTTTTTATTGTGGGAAAATAGATATAATCTTTTTTTAAAAAAATAATCTTTATTTATTTATTTATTTTTAATATTTTATTTATTCATTTGACAGAGAGAGAGAGATCACAAGTAGGCAGAGAGGCAGGCAGAGACAGAGAGAGGGGGAAGCAGGCTCCCCGCTTCCGGGGAGAGAGCCCGATGTGGGGCTCGATCCCAGGACTCTGGGACCATGACCCGAGCCGAAGGCAGAGGCCTTAAACCACTGAGCCACCCAGGTGCCCCCAAAATAATCTTTTTTTAAAAAAATATTTTATTTATTTATTTGTCAAAGAGAGAGAGACTGAGAGAGCATAGGCAGGGGGACAGGCAGGCAGAGGGAGAAGCAGGCTCCCCACTGACCAAGGAGCCAAATTCAGGACTCTATCCCAGGACCCCGGGATCATGACCTGAGCCGAAGGCAGACACTCAACCAACTGAGCCACCCAGGCATCCCTAAAATTTGCTCTTTTAACCATTTTTAAGTGTATAGTTAATTGGCATGAAGTACATTCACATTGTTATGTTGACTTTAATTTCTTACAGTAGTATTTCTTAAAATGGAATTTTCAAGAGTATTGGAAAATTTTCAAAAAAATTCTTTCCCTTTAAAAAGAGTTTGTGGGGTGGGCCCCTGGATGGCTCAGCTGGTTGGGCCACTGCTTTCAGTGGATCGAGTCCCAAATCGGGCTCCCAGATCTGTGGGGAGTTTGCTTCTCCCTCTGACCTTTTCCCTTTGTGGGGTGCCTGCGTGGCTCAGTCAGCTCAGCGCCTGACTTTGGCTCAGGTCATGATCTCTGAGTCCTAGGATTGAGCCCCTTGAGAATTTGCTTCTCCCTCTCCCTCTGCCACTCCCCCTGCTTGTGCTCGCATGTGCGCTCTCTCTCTGTGCCAAATAAATAAATAAAATCTTTTAAAAAATAAAAAAGAGTTTGTAGGGACGCCTGGGTGGCTCAGTTGGTTAAGCGGCTGCCTTCGGCTCAGGTCATGATCCCAGCGTCCTGGGATCGAGTCCCACATCGGGCTCCTTGCTTGGCAGGGAGCCTGCTTCTCCCTCTGCCTCTACCTGCCTCTCTCTGCCTGTGCTCACTCTCTCTCTCTAACTAATAAATAAATAAAATCTTTAAAAAAAAAAAAAGAGTTTGTATATTACTCAGGATTAGGAGTCAGTATTCTAGGTTATAAATTCCACTTATGATATGGATTTTTTCTCTTTTTTAAAATTTCTATTTTGAGAGAGAGAGACAGAGAAAGAGCACACACCTGAGCAGGGAGGGATAGAGGGTGAAGGAGCAAGAGAATCCTAAGCAGGCTCCAGGCCCAGTACAGAGCCCAAAGGGGGACTCAATTCCAATGCCTGAAATCAAGAGTTGGAGGTTTAACCAACTGAGCCACCCAGGCACCTCTAGATTTTTTTTCTCTCTTGATAAAAGTGATTATTTTTTTCTTTACCTAATGAGAATGATATAGACCATTGTTTCTTTCCTGAAATACAGAACAAAATTCAATAATTGTAAGCATTTTCTCTGTTCTAAATATAGTTATTTGCCTATACTGTATATTTTACCTTTGATTAATCACAAATTTTCTGATTTTACATGGTTTATATCATACCTTATTTCAAATTCTTTTTAAGTAGTTAAAAAATTTTAAAAGATTTTAAAAATTAGAAAGTTTTAAAAAAATTTTAAAGATTTTTTAAAAATTTAAAAAAATTTTTAAACTTTAAAGTTTAAAAAAATTTAAAAAGTTTAAAAAATTTTTTAAATTTTAGTTAAAAAAATTTTTTTTAATTTTTTTTTATTTATTTGACAGAGACACAGTGATAGAACACAGCAGGGGTAGTGGGAGAGGGAGAAGCAGGCTTCCCACTGAGCAGGGGGCCGATGCGGGGTTGGATCTCAATACACTTGGATCATGACCTGAGCTGAAGACAGATGCTTAATTACTGAGCCACCCAGACTTCCCTTTAAATATTTTTTTAAGGGGCGCCTGGGTGGCTCAGTGGGTTAAAGCCTCTGCCTTCCGCTCAGGCCATGATCTTAGGGTCCTGGGATGGAGCCCCGCATGGGGCTCTCTGCTCCTTGGAGAGCCTGCTTCCTCCTCTCTCTCTGCCTGCCTCTCTGTCTACTTGTGATCTCTGTCTGTCAAATAAATAAATAAAATCTTTAAAAAAAATAAAAATTTTTAAAAAGATTTAATTTATTTATTAGAGAGAGGGAGAGAGAAAGAGAGCACAAATAGGGGGAGGAGCAGAGGGAGAGCAGCAGGAGCCAGTCCCACTCCAGGACCCCAAGATCTTGACCAGAGCTGAAAGCAGGGGCTTAACCAACTGAGCCACCCAGGAGCCCCTTAACATTAAAAAAAATATATATATATATATATATTTATTTATTTATTTGACAGAGAGAGAGAGAGATCACAAGTAGGCAGAGAGGCAGGCAGAGAGAGAGGGGGGAAGCAGGCTCCCTGCTGAGCAGAGAGCCTGATGCGGGGCTCGATTCCAGGGCCCTGGGATCATGACCTGAGCGGAAGGCTGAGCCTTGAACCCACTGAATCACCCAGGTGCCCCCATTTTTTTTTTTTTTTTTTAAGTAGGCTTCAGCCCAGCATGGGGCCCAACCATAGGCTTGAACTCTGGACCCTGAGATCAAGACTTGAGCTTATATCAAGAGTGGGATGCTTAACTGACTGAACCACCCAGGCTCCCCGGTACTATGTAACTTTAAAATGCATGATGAAAATTCTGGCTCAAAGTAATAGACTATATAAATTATGGGCGAATTCAATCTAAATTTTAGAAATTCCTTTATTCAGTAATAGCAACTAAAGTTTAAAAAATAGTTACAGTGAACGTGCCTGGGCATTGTGCTAATCAATTACCCGGAATAGCTAGTAAAATCCTATGATGTAAGTACTGGTATCACCCCCACTTCACAGAGTTTCAAAGAAAAGAATAATCTTCTGCAATGGCCTGAAGCACTTTTGTTAGGACCCACTATGGCTGACTTCCAAAGCTCAGGCTTCTAACCATAGTGCACCTTGAATCCCAAGTTGCGCATTCTACTTTGCAGGACTGATGGCTTTCTGAGATTCTTTGTGGTGCTCACTGCTGGCCCCAAGAAGTCAAACCCTGTCTTCTAACAATTGTTTTACTCTTCAAAGTCGCTTATCCTGTCATTCCTTTTAGTGGAGTCCTAGCCCGCCCTCTGACCCTGGTCCTCCTAAAAAGTCTCGTCCCATGAGATCCTCGTGCCTCAAGAGTCCTCCCTTCGCCTCCAACCCTGGCAACCACAGCAGGGCCCTGTACCCTCATACCTTGGTCTGCCTGAAGAGTTGGTCCCTTCAGAACATGACCTCCTACCAGGGCCCCAACACCTCAGACAGGTGATACTAGCAGAGCCGTTCCCTCGCGTTCTCGCCCCCCAGAGTTCTCAGACTGTTTTCCAGCACAGCTGAGATTCTTGTACCCAGAAGACAGTAATAACACTCACAAAGCTTCGCAGGCACTTCTCCCTACGAAGGTCCCATCCCAACCCCTAAGTAAGGGAGGGCACTTCTCTACCTTTCCCTTTCCCAACTTCTCCAGAATCATGCTTTTTTTCTCTATTCTTCCCTTTTTCTGCTTCTTATTCACGTTCCCCACCTTCCCCCACCACCTGGTGGCCGGGTTCAGTTCCCGGAGCGCCCCCAAAACTCACCCAACTTCCTCTCTTCAGGAGAGTTGCGATCCCAAGTGGCTCCGCGCTTTACCTCTCACCTTGGTTGCTCGGGCCCTCTAGCTAGGAGCTCCCTCCACTCGCCCCGCCCGGGAAGCTCCTTTCAGCCAGACTTCGCCCGAAGCCCCGCCCCCCCCAACCTATTGGTCACCACTCGAAAAAGTCCCGCCCCCTCAGCTTCCAGTCCTCCTCCCTGCCCCGCTTCCCTTGTTTTCATTCCCCCTGTCACACGAGGCAGTGGCAAACCCGAGGTGGGAGGGGCGAAGTAGAGGGAGGGACGGGGCGTGCGGAAAGAGGGCGGAAAGTGAAAGGCATAGAGCGACTCTCTTTCCCCCGTCTGACTCGGTTCTCTACTGCTCCAAGCAGCCGTTGTATTGTGGGATCGCGGCGCCGTGCCTGAGACGATCGGATCCACAGGGGAGCCCACTCACTAGCGCCTCCTGTTGTCCGTAAGGCTACCCTGCCATTCCTCGGAGCCCAACTCCCTCCACCCCCCCTTCGCCTCCTCCTCCATCCTCCAGTTCAAAATGGCGGCGGCGGCACCAGCGGCGGCCGCGATGGCTCCTCCGGGCTGCCCCGGTGCGTGCCCCAACTTTGCCGTAGTCTGCTCTTTCCTGGAGCGCTACGGGCCGCTGCTCGATCTGCCTGAGTTGCCGTTTCCCGAGCTGGAACGAGTGCTGCAGGCGCCGCCGCCGGACGTCGGCAGTGGAGAAGGTAAGCAAGGGGCCCGAACGCCCGGCGGGAAGCGGCCCTGGCACGCTCCTTCTCTCCGCTCTTCACGGACCTCCCGGGCCTTAGCGGCTCTGTCCTTCCCCTGGGGCGCAGCTCCGCCCGGCCCGGCTTCTCCGCCCAGCCCCCAGGGTCTTGGGCAGTGGGGAGGCGGGGCAGAGACCCCTTAGGGCCACTGGGCCTGGCGCCGAGCGAATGTGGGGGCGTCGCAGGCCAAGTATGGGCTGGGGGCGTGGAGTGGTCATTGTGCTGGTCGGCGGCCCCTGGGACTGTTCTTCCGCGGCAGTGGCCGGTTCTCCACCCCTTCTCCCCCTGGGTGGCGGGGGAAGGGGAGCGCAGGTTCCGGCCAGCTTTGCGCTTTTCTCCTCCTCCCCTTCCTTGCTCCTTCCCCTCCTCCCCCCATCCTTCCCACCATCTCGGGGGAGGCTGGGCTCATCTTCTCGGGGCGCCCCTTTCTCTCCCTCCACCTGGGTGGGCGGGGGCCAGCGGACACTTCAGCTCTCCCTCCCTCTAGTGGGAACTCCCCCGAGAGAGTCGCTCGCGTCTCTCTTCCCTTCCCCTCGAGGGCTGGTTTAACCCCCAAAACTCCTTCCTCAGAGTAGGGAGGTTTGCTCCTCCCCCATGGGAGGGGGTCCTCCTCCATTCTCGCTTTGGGGGTCGAAGTCGGTTCAGCTTCTCCACTTTGGAGGGTAGAGGGTTAATTTTTCCTCCCCCATAGTTTTCCTCCTCCCTCTCCCCACCTCCCCCCAAATAATAGAAAAGCATCTCCCCACTTTTCTAATCCCTTCCCCCTTCATCTTGGCAGCAGGGCTTAGGGGAAGAAGTCGCCCTCCCATTTGCAGGGTGGGGTGGGGTGGTTAGTATGTAGGCTGGAGGAGGGGCTCAGACGGAGGGGGAAACAGTTGAAGAAGGTGCTTGTTGCTCATGTTTCTCTCTCTGGTGCTGCTGGTCTATTATTGGTGTTCGCAAGTGGTGCTCCTTCCACATAAGGCCACCGCGCGGGTGCAGGGCGCATGCTCTGCCCGGCCCCATTGAAACTTCCTGCTGCTGCTGCTGGTTCTTTGGCTGGAGCATCTCAGCGCTGTGCCTGCTGCCTCCAGCCTTTACACAGATCGTGTACACTCACCCCTTATTTATTCTCGATCCATGTCTCTCGTTTCCTGGCACATTTCTTCCTTCAGAGGAGGTTTTTTGTTTTGTTTTGTTTCGTGTTTTTTTTTTTTTTTTCTTTTTCTGTGTTCTGAGCATTGCCTTTATATGGGAGCAGCTCTTGGTTGGAGAAGAGACGTTTTCCAAATAGATGGGTTTTTTCTTTTCTTTTCTTTCTTTCTTTCTTCTTCTTCTTTTTTTTTTTTTTTGGTCTGTATTAGGTTGCTAAAGTGGACTGAGTATTGTATAGGACAGATAGCTATTTCCGTTCTAAGAAAACAAAGTTGCTCTTCAATTCTCAATGGAATTGAAGAAGTTTATTAACCGAATGTATTTACATTGCTAGGAAGGGTCCAGGTGTGAAGTTTTTCAAAATAATAGCTTATAGAGTAAATGTTGTGGCTACTAAAGACTCAGGTTAATATAGCAGTTATGGTACAGGCCTCTATCTCTTCTTATCAACAGCCCAAATCTCTACCCTTAACAAACTGTGGCATATAATAGGGTAGGGTTTGTTGTTGTTGTTGTTGTTGTTGTTGTTTTTAAGTTAGAGCGAGAATCCACAAGCAAGGGGAATGGCACAGGGAGAGGGAGAAACAGGCTCCCTGCTGAACAGGAAGCCTGACAAGGGGCTGGGTCCCAGGACCCTGGGATCATGGCCTGAGCCAAAGGCAGACTAGACTGGCTGACTGAGCCACCCAGTCGCCTCTAAAAGGGTAATTTTTAAATGTGTATAAAAAAGGAGTGATGAGTTACATTATATAAAGACTTCCTGCAGAATTTCTTTAACACTTAAGCTTCCCAGTATAGTTAGTTTATTATCAAATTGCATTTATGTTCAAGTTTTAGAGAAGTAGTCACTGTGAAGTAGAATGCCTTAGTAAATTGCTTTTAGGATACCTTTGGAAGTAATAGTAATATATGTATCTGAGAGAAATTTGGGAATTTGGGGAAAAGAATAGCTGGCAGATTGTTTTTGGAATTTACTTGGACCAAGTTTAAAGGCGGGCATAGACCTGTGATGGCAAGACAAGTTGTTTTGCTTCCATTCCTTTTAAGTATTTTGGCCACCAAATTTGGCTTGTTATAGAAGAAAAAATACTAGGGTCAGTTTAATAGTTCCTGTTATCTTTCCATCTAGTTGAACAGTGGACCACCAGCTAAGTGAAAAATGAGAAATATTCTGGGCTGAGAGATTATACCAGTGGGCTCAGCCACTGGATTACCATTGGTAGAGTTGGATCTATAATAATAGATCTTGTCATAATGTGATTTAAGAATAAATATTAATTAATGCTACATAGTTCAAGATACTTGGCAAATGAAAAGTCTTTGTAGGTGAAATGCCATTACTATTCAAGGAAAAGATTTTCAGGCCTTTAGTGATGGTTAACCTACCTGTAATAGGTGGATTAAACAATACTGGTCCAACCAACAAGATTTGTACTGAGTCTTTTTTGGAAAGGAGCTGTGTACTAGAAAGCATGTACTAGTACTAGTACTAGTACTTTCTAGTACTGTGTACTAGAAAGACACTGGTTTTAGCATGGAACAGTAATATATAAGTTGTAGAGCAAATTACTTAATTTCTATATACCTCATCTCCTAAGTAAATAGAGATAATATCTCAGGATCAAATGAAATATTTCAAAAATCCTTTCATAAACCAAGCACAGTATTCTTTTTTTTTTTTTCCAAGCACAGTATTCTTGTATTACAAATTTTTTTTAAGGTTTTATTTATTTGACAGAGAGATAGTGAGAGAGGGAACATAAGCAAGGGGAGTGGGTGAGGGAGAAGCGGACTCCCCCCTCCCTGCAGGGAGCCAGATGCAAAGCTCCATCCCAGGGCCACCGGGACCATGACCTGAGCCAAAGGCAGATGCCCAAAATGTGAGCCACCGAGGCACCCCTGTATTACAAATTTTATTAAAGATGTTTGTGAGATAGAAGATACACAAGTGCATTTAGAATTAAAATGTTAAATTCTTAGCATGTTATAAGTCTAAGGGTATGAGCACAGGTATAATATTGAGCTATTATGCTCTTTGGGAAAATGTTACAATCGAGTTTTGCTCTATGTGAACTTGTATTTTTATTTTTTTAAATTTTATTTATTTATTTGTCAGAGAGAGTGAGCACAGGCAGACAGAGTGGCAGGCAGAGGCAGAGGGAGAAGCAGGCTCCCTGCTGAGCAAGGAGCCTGATCGGGGACTTGATCCCAGGACGTTGGGATCATGACCTGAGCCGAAGGCAGCTGCTTAACCAGCTGAGCCACCCAGGTGTCCCTGAACTTGTATTTTTAAAAGGAAGTTATTAGTGCTGCTGAATCCTAGTTTATAAAACTTTTGGTTTTTCCTAGTGCGATTGTCCATTAAAAGGTGCTTTTAGAAGTGTATTCTTCTGAGTTACCAGTTCAAAACCTTTTACCTAGTCATTTTTGTCATAGGTATAGCAACGTTATGGCATCCTTTGAAGGAGACTGTAATTCTCTCTATTGTCATTGTTTAAGCACTTTATGATCCTTTCCCTAAAAATTTGTTCATAAGTTCTTATTTGACATTGTGACTTCAGCTTAGAATGTTTATTTGGTTTAAATGTGAATGCTTTAATAACAACTGGCATTTATTGAGCATTTACTATGTATAGACATCATCTCATTTGTCATAACTGTTCTTTGAGGTTGGTACTGTTACTCCTATTTGGTAGGCATAGATTAGTTTCTATGCCCAGTACTCAAGATTATATAGTATCTGATTTCTTTTTTTTTTTTTTTTTAAGATCTATTTATTTATTTTAGAGGCAGGAGGGGAGAGAGTGCATGTGCTCATGTATAGGACGGGGAGAGGGAGAGAGAGAATCTCAAGCTGACTTCCTTGTGAGCGTGGCGCCTATCTTGGACCTCCATCCAAGGACCGTGAGATCATGACCTGAGCCAAAATCAAGAGTCAGATGCTTAACCAGCTGAGCCACCCAGCACCCCTAGAATATGATTTCTAACCTAGGTCTGTCTGAGTCCAAAGCCACAAAATTATACAATACTTGCTAGGGGCCATGTTCCCTACACTACACTAAGATACCCCAGCGTATTGTCACCAACTTACAGAGGTGCCGTGTGGTTGTTTAAATTTTCAAAGAATATATAGCAATACTTAACATCTGTTGGTTGCCAGGTAAATTACTAGCTTCACATAGTTCCTGATTTGAACATTAGATTGTGCTACATTACTTTGGATGATGTGTCTTTGTGAAGTTGGATTTTTGGAGGTTGCTGTGACAAAGTGCAAATACTGCATGAAAATCAGTGAGAAATAGGAAATAAGAATAGCAGTGTCCAATTTCATTCCAGGGTTTGAGAAGTAGTGCATTGCCTAACCATAATATGCGTTCTGGAAGTACGTAATTCTGATCATTTAAGAATGAAGTAAAAACATTTTTTTTTAGCTAAGGTAGATGAGTTTTTCAAATCACTACTAACAACTTGATAAGTGGAACTGTTAGTATTTCTTGGCCTAGTGCTGTTGTTGCTGTTGTGAAAAAATTACTGAAATACTGAAGGTGTTAGGAACTTAGAAAGCTTGGGAACTTGTGCTCTAGAGATTATCATTGAGTTTTGTTGCCAGAAAGAAAGGAGTACTATGTCCATTTTGGCTTTATTTTGCAGGGAAGACAACCAAGATGGAGAGATTGATTTCAAGGGTATGTAGCTAACCATTAGTCTATTAAGACCATTCTTTTCAGAGTCCTGTATTCTGAAACTATCGGGAAAATTTAGATTTCTTGTTGCTGTAAGTTAGAATAGGAAAAGAATGTGCTAACTGAAGGTTGGTGTTTTTTTAAAAAGTTTTTATTTATTTAGGGGCACCTGGGTGGCTCAGTAAGTTAAAGCCACTGCCTTCGGCTCTGGTCCTGGGATTGAGCCCCACATCGGGCTCTCTGCTCAGCGGGGGGCCTGCTCCCCTCTCTCCCTGACTGCCTCTCTGCCTACTTGTGATCTCTGTCAAATAAATAAATAAAATCTTTTTAAAATTTTTATTTATTTATTTATTTGCCAGAGAGCACGAGCAGGGGAAGGGGGAGAGGGAGAATTCAGGCTCCTCACTGGGCAAGGAGCCTTATCCAGGACTTGATCTCAGGATGCTGAGATCATGACCTGAGCCTAAGGCTGACTCTTTTTTTTTTTTTAATATATTTTTATTCATTCATTTATTTATTTATTTTAAAGATTATTTATTTATTTATTTGTTAGAGAGAGAGAGAGAGAGAGTAAGCACAGGCAGACAGAGAGGCAGAGGGAGAGGCAGAGGGAGAAGCAGGCTCCCCGCTGAGCAAGGAGCCCGATAAGGGACTCGATCCCAGGATACTGGGTTCATGACCTGAGCCGAAGGCAGCTGTTTAACCAACTGAGCCACCCAGGCGTCCCTATTTATTTTTTTTTAAAGATTTTATTTATTTGACACAGAGAGATCACAAGTAGGCAGAGAGGTGGGGAAGCAAGCTCCCTGCTGAGCAGAGAGCCTGATGTGGGGCTTGATCCCCGGACCCTGAGATCATGACCTGAGCTGAAGGCAGAGGCTAAACCCACTGAGCCACCCAGGCGCTCCTAAGGCTGACTCTTAATTGACTGAGCCACCCAGGTGTCCCTGAAGGTTTTTTTTGTTTTTGTTTTTATTTTTAATTTTTTTTTTAAGTAATCTCTATACCCACGGTGGGGCCAGAACTCATAACCCCAAGACTAAGAGTCGCATACTTCACCTGTTGAGCCAACCAGGTGCCCCTGAAGGTGGTGTTTGATCCCCACTCCCTCTTGGTCTTCTTTTGCCCTCCTAATTCTGTGCTCTGTATGGACTTCTCCAGCTTCCTCCTGACTAAAAGTGGATGATTGGGAGGTATGAATACAAGAAAAAATGGACATTGTCTTTGTGGGATTACTAACAGCCAAGTCTCCCAAGTGTCTGCTCTCCTTTTTTTTTTTAAGATTTTATTTATTTATTCGACAGACAGAGATCACAAGTAGGCAGAGAGGCAGGCAGAGAGAGAGGAGGAAGCAGGCTCTCCCAGGAGCAGAGAGCCCCATGCAGGGCTCGATTCCAGGACCCTGGGATCATGACCTGAGCCGAAGGCAGAGGCTTTAACCCACTGAGCCACCCAGGCGCCCCGTGTCTTTGCTCTCCTTAAGAGGACGTTCTTTTTCAAGAGGAAAATGCACTTTTTCATTCTTTAAAAGTAGTCTTTGAATAGGTATTGCTTGAAAAGTTACTTATAACAGTCTTAATTATTAAGGTGTGTGTGGATAATGTGTTATGATTCCCCTGGTTGGTACTGTGGTAGATAGAGTTATTTGTATGGTATTAATAAGTTGAATAATTTGTTTTGGGTTTGATTTTTTTTTTCTAAAGATTTTATTTTACCAGTGCATTTTTAGTTTCGGTTTGTTTTTTTGCATTTCTAAATGATTTGACATACAGCTCTTACAGTGAAATGTCAAGTACAAAAGAATGTACCTTTTATGTATAACTGGAGTTATAACCGGGACTCCCACTGGTGCTAATTGAATCATGAGACAATTGTTTTTAGGTGAATTCTGCAAAGCAGAAAGATAACTTTACCGTAACTAGAGCCACTATTTGTTGCTTTAAGCAAAAGATCTTACCAGATACACATGCCAAGAGTTGCATGGATCTAACAGTGGTAGAACATTTATGGTAGCATTGCTGGAACCAGAGCCTCTTTTGGTTGAAAATGTCCAGTTATGGTTCTTCCACTTCTGAATAAAGTGATATTTTTTAGACATTTATAGAAGGAAAGAGAGAAATGTATTTCTTTTCCATCATTTTTGGTATATCACAGAGTTGAGGTATCCAAAAGTTGTGGAGGTTTGGAGGGAGGTTGCTGGCAGTGTCCCAGGACAGGATTTTTCTGGCTAAGTTGGGTTTGTTAGTCCAAATGGATTTACTTATTTTTTAATTGCTAAGAAATTTCCCTTGAAATTTGTCTGTGTTTTGAAATCTCTGCTTGAAAGGTAAGCATTTAGCTACTTCACTTAATATGTGTACTGAGTATCTGCTATATGCTAAGTACTGTAAACATTTTGGGGATTATTTTTAAAAACACGTTAAATATGGGCTTTCTTTTAAGGATTTTCTAATCTAGCAAGAAGTAGCTAAGTAGAGCTTAACTTAAAATCACCATTCAAAGGCTAATTTTTTCCTCTGAGATTTTATCAAGTGCAATAATAGTCTATGAATTCTAGACTGTAAATTAATAGATTAAAAATATTTCTATGGCAATTTTATGGTGAGATGTACAAGCACATGCAGTGTGGAAAAGTAAGAACAGTTCAGGCCCAAAGTACATTTTAACCTGACTCATGTATTCGAGGAAGATATTTATTATATGTGTTCCTGGTTTTAAGAAAATTTCTTTGGCTCTCTTCCTGATGAATATAATCTTAGTATATTATGCCTTGGTGGTTTTTGTTTTGTTTTTCTTTATGGTAATCGCATTATAAAGGGTAGCAGAGTGTTTTCTATTTTTGTGTGTATGTGTGTGTTATAATTTTCGTAGTATCAACTAAATGCTTGAGAGAGTAATTTGGGGTTCATTTAAATTTGATTTGTTCTTTCAACAAATGATAATTGATTTCCTACTATATTCCAGACACATTTATACTCTGGGGATACATTAATGAAAAAGATAAGATCTTTCCTTCAAAATTGCCATAGTTTACTGGCAAAGATAGACAATGAAGCAGTAAGTTGGGTTTTAAAAAAAATTATATGGACAATAATATGTGCACTTTGTAATGATGTATATTTTAGCAAACTTTGTTTTATAATTTGTTTAGCCCTCTGTTTATTCTATGCCCTTTCCCATATATTTGTACATGTTTATCTTAATCATATTCTGAATGATAGGATTATAGGTTTTTCTTTTTTCTTTTTCACATTTCATTTCTTGTACTAATTATGTACTATATATATATTTTTAAAAGTAGTCTTCTATCAAAAAGTGAAATGGGTGAAGGTGGTCAAAAGGTACACATTTCAATTTACAAAATAAGTAAGTCATGGAGATAGAATGTACAGATGATGGGGGCACCTGGGTGGTTCAGTGGGTTAAAGCCTCTGCCTTCGGCTCAGGTCCATGATTCCAGGGTCCTGGGATCGAGTCCCGCATTGGGCTCTCTGCTCAACAGGGAGCCTGCTTCCTCCTCTCCCTCTCTCTCTCTCTCTCTGCCTGCCTCTCTGCCTACTTGTGATCTCTGTCAAATAAATAAATCTTTTTAAAAAAGTTGTTTTTTTTTTAAGACTTTATTTTTTTTATTTATTAGTGAGAGAGAGCGAGCGAGCGAGCACAGGCAGACAGAGAGGCAGGCAGAGGCAGAGGGAGAAGCAGGCTCCCTGCCAAGCAAGGAGCCCGATGTGGGACTCGATCCCAGGATGCTGGGATCATGACCTGAGCCGAAAGCAGCCGCTTAACCAACTGAGCCACCCAGGCGTCCCTAAAAAAAAGTGTTTTAAAAAAAAAGAATGTACAGATGATGATTACATTTAATAATACTGTTTTTTGTATATTGGAAAGTTGCTAAGAGAGTACAATTTAAAAGTTCTCATCAGAAGAAAAAAAAATTTATAACTATGTGTTGTTAACTAGGCTTTTGTAATGATCATTTTGCAATATATATAAATACCGAATCATGTTGTATAACTGAAACTAATATGATATTTTTTGTCAACCGGAACTTTTTTTAGAAGTTCAAAAAAGTCTTCCAAGGCTTTTTATAAAAGGAAAATTGAGTTGCTTCTTTTATTTACTTTTAATTCTGAATTACCTTTCACAGTGA
>RCUC01129637.1:0-101098 GCA_003697995.1 Taxidea taxus jeffersonii | reverse complement strand
TTTCCGCCTTGTCATTTTGTCCAGATAAGAATCCGCTGTTCTCCTTGTTAAGTGAACTTGGTCTTGTCTGTATTTCTTTGATCTTCTGGGGGAGGGGCCTGTTGTAGTGATTCTCAGGTGTCTTTGCCCCAGGCGGAGTTGCACCACCCTTACCAGGGGCCGGGCTAAGTAATCCTCTCAGGTTTGCTTTCAGGAGCTTTTTTTTTTTTCCCCTGAATGCTTTCCGTAGAGTTCTGGAGGACGGGAATGACAGTGGTGGCCTCCCAGTCTCCGGTTCAGAGGAGCCGAGAGCTAGGGGCCCCAGTCTTCAGTGCGCCTTCATAGAAAAGCGTTTAATCCCTCCAGTCTCCCTAGCCCACGTTTGCGCCGGAGACCGCGCACCCGCCTGCAGACCACGCGCGCCCGCAGACCATGCACGCCCGCAGACCGCGCTCAGAGAAAATCGTGTGTAAGCAGTCCCATCTCACTGGCTTCTGGGAGCGCTCCGAGCTCACCCAGCCTGTGACCAAGTGTCTCTCTCTCTGGCAGAGTCCCACCTGGAGTCTCCGGACCCCGTAGATCCCTGAGCTCTCCCGGGTCGGAGTCTCCCAGGATCTTGTGGGGACCCCTCGCACAGAGCACTGGCCCGTGCCACAGAGCACCAGCCTGTGTCACAGACCACTAGGAAATCTCGGCTCTGTCTCTGCAGCCGGCTTCCCCGCTCTAATACCTGTGAGCTCTGCGACACTCAGACACCCCCGATCCTTTTGTGACCCCGCGGGACCTGAGTCCACGTTGTCCCCGTGAGGTCTTCACCCCTGTTCAGCCTCTGGAGTGATGTCCCTCCGTGGATCCGACTTTTAAAAGTTCTGATTTTGTGCTCTGCCGCTTGCCGGGAGCCGGCCCCTCCCCCTGGGGTCTATCTTCCCGTCGCGTTGGATTCACTTCTCCGCTGGTCCTACCTTTCAGAAAGTGGTCGATTTTCTGTTTCTAGAATTGTTGTTTTTCTTCTCTTCGATCTCTGTTGGATTTGTAGGTGTTCGGAATGGTTTGATAGGCTATCTAGCTGATCTCCTGCTGGCTGATGTCGTCTCAGCCTCCTACTTCTCTGCCATCTTGACTCTCTCTCTTTTTTTTAAGTGTCTCACAGTACCTACTAAGGTTCCTTATATGTAGATGGCCATCCAAAATGGCTGGCATTTAGAAGGAAGACATTGAAATTGAACAGTATTAAAGAGCATGGATATCTGAGGACTGTGAGCATTAAGTGGAAAATTAGGGGGGAAAATCACAAGAACAGAGGTAAGTCATTTTTGTAAAAGTAAGACATTTAGCAATTGTACAGATACTGTATCTGAAGACACTTTTATATTGAAATAAAAAGCGTCTTCTGATCAGGTCAATTTTAAGCACTCTTATAAACCAATTAAACAATAAAGTCAACAGATATAGAAAAATTGAGTTAATCACATATTCTGATAAATCTTCTAAAAGCTCTTGAAAATGATAACTTCACAAAGCCCAAGGATGACTTCCAATAATTCAAATGGAAATTTTGCATACATTGTACATCAAATGGAGATAAAATTCTTTTTATGTTCAACTCTATAAATTCTGTACTGTACATTAATTGTTTTGATGTATGATATAAAGTATGGATTATTCATAATGCACAAAGCTTTAACAGATGAAAAGAGAGTAACTGAAGCTTAACACTTCCACTTGCTTAAACAAAAAGGTGAATACAATGGAGAGAAAGAAGTACGTGTGTTTTACACATAATCAAGGAGAACGTGTGTGAAGTTTTATATAGTCAAAGACGGCAGTGATGAAAGAGGCAGCCTGGAGCTTTCTTCCAGGGAATTTTTTTTTTTTTTTTCCAGCTGCTTAATACTTACTGATAGCTTTCTGAGGTACTCACTATTCTCCGTATAGATAGTAATGAGAAGGGTTTTGTTTGTTTTGTTGTTAGTTTTTTTTTGTTTGTTTTTTTGAAATTTCCCAACTCTTACAGACTGATGGTGGTTTGAGAATAGTTTGCAGCTTAAAACTTCTGACTGGTCTCTTGTGTCCTTATTGGCAGCTAGAGTGATTCAGAGACAAAAGTAAGGGCATGATATTCCTCTGCTCAGAATACTCAAATTCCTTCTATCAGATTCAGTATGAAGGCCAAAGGCCTCATATTGGCCTGCAGAGCCCTAAATTATTAATCTCCTGTTTCTTTTCTAACCAAAGCACCATCTTCTCTACCCCCATCGGCTCTGCTCTTTCCAACAAGGTAGGCCCAGAACTGCTTCAGGGTCACTACTGCCTGGCCTGCTTTTCCCACAGACGGAGTGTGGTTCACTGATTACTTCCTTCAGGTCTTTAAACAAATGTCACCGCAAAGAAGACTTCCTCTAACCGTTCTATTTAACTATTAAAATTAAAGCTGCCCCTTCTCCACTGTCTGGTCAGTCTCTCCTGTCTTCCCTGCTTTATATCCCCCCACAGACTCAGCACAGTAGAGTACGTATTTTATTGATTTGAGTATGTATGCATCTCTCCATATGTGTGTATGAGTCTATCTTCTCCAGTTACAAACGAAGATTCATGGAAACAAGATCTTTGTTTTGTTGTCTGAGCCATGCGACCTCTATAATAATAGTTTCTGTCACATTTTAAGTGCTCCGAATATATGTGGTGAATGAATATTTGATGAATAAATAAGCACGTGATTCTAGAAAGAAGCTCTCTTGACTTATTAGGAGGGAAGTTTTACTTTATCAAATCTAAGCCTTGTGATTCATATTTATAGAGTTTTAACAGAAGATTCTGGGTTTTTTCCCCCTATAGTTTCTGTTTCCTCTATTTCTTGAATTATCATAAAATATCTGTAATAGGCATATAAAGAAAAGAAATCTGAAAATACAGTAACCCCATAGGTTTACAATATTTATGGTTTTCTTTATGTCTTTTTTTTTGTTGTTGTTGTTGTTGTTGTTGTAGAAAGAGAGAGTGCATGAGGGGGAAGGGGAGGGGGAGGGGAGAGAAATCTCCAGCAGACATCACACTGAGCACAGAGTCTGACATGGGGCTCAACCTCATGATCCTGTGTTCACAACCTGAGCTGAAACCAAGAGCCAGACACTTAACTGACTGGGCCACCAAGGCACCCTTCTTTATATCTTTATAAAATATTCCACGTAGGGGCACCTGGGTGGCTCACTCAGTTAAGTATCCAACTCTTGATTTCAGGATTGTCAGATCAAACCTGAGTTGGGTTCCTTGCTGGGTGTGGAGTCTGCTTAATTATCTTACACTAGGAGGGACAAAATAAATGAGATTATGAGAAGGATTCTGGAAGAAAGTAAAATGGAATAAAGGGTCAAGCTGTTGGTAGGTGGGGCACTTTTGCTAACATGAAGATAGGCATCATCTCTCAGAAGAAGAAACTTTAAAAGAGCAAGAGAGAGAGTGAGCATCTCAGATATCTAAAGGAGAATATTTCAGAAATAGAAACTGACAACTGCAAGTCTAGAAAGCTCCAGACAGTTTCTGGGTGTTGGGACTGGAGGGGCACAGCTTCTATCAGCAAATGTATGGATTTTTCCCACTCTTCCATTGCATCTTTCTGTGGCCTTAGGACTTTAGACTAATAGAACGATCTAAATTATGAGGATGCACAGAAGGTAAAGATTCACTGTTGTATAGTAGGGAGCTCATGTGCAGTCCTGGGCTGGCAGATTAGAGAAGTGCTGTAGGACAGCAGCTGGGAAATTCGGCACTTCTGCATTATCACAATTCTGCACAGTTGTCTTTCTCCTCTTTCCTAACGTGGCAATAGGTTTCTGTCTGCATAATTGTTAGAAATACATGCTTAATGACCAGTTTATGGTATAATTATTTCAGGCCAAATCCAAACAAACCTCCCCATCCACCCAATCCTCTTCCTTCAGTGCTTAGTCCATTTTCCCCTTCTGCTTCATTTCTGTATTCTATTTCACTTTGCTACTGTCTTGGCATTTGTATGTCACATGTACACACACACTTATAGAAATACTATTATATTTTATTTTGCATTTCAACTTTGAACATGTCAAAAGCAAGAATCATATGCTTTTACCTGTGTACGCTTGGTAATATGCAATATGTTTGCCTATTACCTAAAAGCATAATGAATATTTGTTACTTGAAATAATGCAAGGTTAAGCATAATAAAGGCATTGAGTCAGGCATGTACAAAGTAACTCTCAGAAACTGAGTTGTTCCCTTTGAGCTAAAGGTTAAAACATGGAACAGCAATAATAATGATCATTGTCCTACTTTGCTTTGCTTTTATGCCAACTATTGATAAAAGGACTCGTTATTTCCTTTAGTCCCCATACCAGCCTTAGGATGTTAGCACTTTTATCATCGCTGTTTTACAGAGAAGGACACTTTGGCATAGAAAGTCTAAACAACTTACTTAACTTCATTCATTTAATAACTGAGAAGTTAAATCCGATGACATCTGATTTCGTAACCTGTATTTATAAATCTGTGCTACAAATAGGGTGGAGAATTTTGCTTAAGTAACAAAATCCCTGTTCCAGCCTACTTAGAAATATCAAAGAAACAAAATGGTTTCAGGTAGAGCTGGAGTCAGTCAAAAAGGACTGTGGAGCCACCATAGTCTCTCTATGTTGGTGCTCATTTCCTCTGTGCTTTATATTCTCAGGCAGATTCTTTACATTGTATACTTAGCTTCCAGCAGCTTCAGCCTACAGTCTAACCCCTAGCAGCAGCACCTATAAAAGGGAAATGATCTTTTCCAAGGATTACCATACTTCTCCAGAAGCCCTTTTAGCTCTGGATGGTGTGATTAGGGCCAGCTCTCTCTGTCTGCGCTATGGTTTCCAATATAGAAGGCTCAGATGGGTTAGCTTTCAATCACAAGCCCACTGTGAACTGCAGGTGTGGTCCGTTACTCCCTCTCCCCACTAAGTAAACACCTGGATTGAGGGCTGGGGAAAGAGATCTTAAATAAAACATGAGCTGTAGCCAGACGAAGGGTCTGGAGGTAATTTACTGGAGGTAAATACTGGAGGTAAATAAGCATCCATCCAAGTCATGGAAAAAATTAAATACCCAGTATAGGAGTTGGAATGATAACATTCTAGATGTTATCCATTGGTCATGGATATAAAGATCTGTTCTCAGAGAATTCTGTAGTTTCATAAAGGAAAGGCAGTGAGTCTATATTTCTTACCATTGTATCCTGAACATCTAGAATGGTATCTGGCACAGAGTGGCTGCATAATATATTTGCTGACTTGGAGTTAATTTAACAGACTTCAATAATAGGCAGGATAGTGAAGGAGATAAATTATCATGTCTAGTGAGACATCACGTAGTTTTTCAGTCTAATCTTTCACTTTTCTTATTCACTCAGAATTTTAAACTAATTTCTTTATTATAACTTTATATATGCTGATAAACAATATACCTAAATCTTCAACCTTAACTGCTTCTCTGAACCATGTATGAAACTTCTTTTTAGACTAGTTATCCCACAAGCACCTTAAATTAAGTATATATGAAACTGAACACATTATCAGTCATCCAGAGTTTGTCCCTTTTCTTCAATATGCATTTAATAAATTGCACTATCTTGTATGTCTGGGCTTAGTTACAAAAATGTGAGATATAAAATCATTTCATATCTTCCTTTTATACACTTGGTGAACAGGGTGAACCGGATGAAAAAGTTCTCTCAATTCTGCTACCTTATCAGTTCTCTGTGTCTTCCAACCTTATGGATTGTAATAACTTAATTAGTACCTTACTTAATGTCTGTTGCCTGGATTATCAAAATAATTATCTCTCTTTCAGCTTTATTGAGATATAATTGACAAGTAAAATTATATCTAAAGTGTACAGAATGATGGTTTGTTATATGCATACATTGCAAAAGGATTTCCCTCATCCAGTTAACATATCCTCAACTTCATATAGTTATCCTTTTTACCTGTTGATGAGAACATCTAAGTTCTACTCTCAGTAAATTCCAGTTATACGATGCAGGGTTATAAACTGCAGTAACCATATCATACATGAGATCTTCAGACCTTATTTATGTTAAAGCTGAAAGTTTGTATCCTTTTATTCACCTCTCTCCCTGTTTTCCTTACCCCACCCCACTGCTCTTGGCAACCATTTTCTACTCTTTGTTTCTATGAGTCTGACTTTTTTTTTTTTTTTCTTTTGGAGTCTACATAGAAGTGGTACCATACAGTATTTGTCTCTTTTTGTCTGCCTTATAACAATTAGCATAATGCTAATTATTTTGTAGGGTTTTTGTGTGTTTGTTTTTGTGAATCCTCCAGATTTATCTATGTTGTCACAAATGAGAGGATTTCCTTCTTGTTTAAGGTTGAATTATCTATCTCCCATGTGCCATATATATGTGTATATATTATGTTTTCTTTGTGTTTTACACTCAGGCAGCTGCCTTTCTCATTCTTGACAGAGTGATTTTCTATAGTAAATGACCCTCATCAGTCAGCCTGCCCTGAGCTCTGGGTTTCTGGGTTGCCTCTCAAACTTTGTAATTGTCCAAACCACATTCTTTGTTCTTAGTGGCTCACAATTACTATAATAGTAGTTGAGGATATGCTAAGACCCTGAGTGTCCCAAAGGAGACCACATTCAGCTCAGTGCAGACTAACTGGAAGTCAAATCCTCAGGCAGCAGCTGAGAAAGTATGTAATTAAGTCCCTTCCATGGAAAACCTGGGAGATGGTCACTCTTGCTGCTACTTCTGCCCTAGGCCAGGGTGTAAAGCTGGGGGTTGTGGGGAGGCAGAGAGCAGAGTGCACCTGTGCCAGTTAGGAGCTGCTTCTTTGTTACAGTCGGGTGGAAATTGCAAATGGAAGCCCCCAATAGCTTCCAGACCAGCTAATATGGAGACCCATCCCTCAGCAGCAGCTACAAAAGCTGTGGCACAGAGGTAATACAAGCTCCTTTCAGGGAGATACTGGTATGTTGTAGTGTGGTACAGGGAGATGGCTAGGGAGGTGTCCCTTGGTTTCTTCATTCTCCGAGATGATCAGAGACAGACCCTAGATTCATGCTAAACTAGAACTCTGACCCTTAAGCAGTAACATTTAAAGTATGCAGATAGGATATGCACAGTGGAATATTACTTAGCCATCAAAAAGAAGAAATTTTGCTATTTGCAGTGATGTGGATGCAGCTAGGTAGAGTATATCATGTTAGGTGATATAAGTCAGTCAGAAAGAAAAATGCCATATGATTTCGCTTATGTGTGGAATTTGAGGAAAGAAATAGATGAACATAGGGGAAGGGGGGAGAAAAGAGGGAAGCAAACCATAAGAGATTCTTTTTTTTTTTTTAAGGACTTTATTTATTTGTGAAAGAGATAGAGAGAGCACAAGCAGGGGCGGGGGGTAGCAGGCAGAGGGAGAAGCAGACTCCCTGCTGCTCAAGGAGCCTGATGCAAAACTTGATCCCAGCACCCTGGGATCATGATCAGAGCCGAAGGCAAATACTTAATGGACTGAACCACCTAGGTGTCCCAAACCATAAGAGACTGTTAATTACAAAGAACAGACTGAGGGTTGCTGGAAGGGAGGTGGGCCTGGAATGGGCTAAATGTGTGATAGATATTAAGGAGGGCACTTGTGTTGAGCACTGAGTGTGTATGTAAGTGATGAATCATGAAATTCTGCTCTTGAAACCAATCTTACATTATATGTTAACTAGCTAGAATGTAAATAAAAATGTGGGGAAAAAAGTATGCAAATGTAAATAAAAATGTGGGGAAAAAAGTATGCAAATGGTCCTCTTTCAGGGAAAGGCTAGGAGATGAGCATTACTGTCTGTTCCTTCTTAGTTGAGCCCTGAGGAGATAATCAGTTAAGAACTCCTTAGTTTGAAAAAAAAAAAAAAAAAAAAAAAAAAAGAACTCCTTAGTTTGTTATGGCCCGTTAGGTCTCATGAATGAAAACCCTGTTAACTTATCAGAGTGAGGCAGTCTGGGAACCCATCCCTTGGGGAGCAGCCATAAAACCTGAGGCCAGGGCTGGAGTTTATAGTGAGAATGTCTCTCCACCTCTTCTATCTTTTTTGATATATTTTCTTGTTTGCCCACTGTGGAGGAGTCATTCAGTGAGTTTCTGGATTTCTTTCAAAGGTAATTGCCTGGTGTGTAGCTGTATATTTGATGTGTCCATAAGAGAAAGGGGGTTCTGGAGCCTCCTATGTCACCATCTTGGTTTATCTCCCTCCAAGAAATCCTCAAAATTATTTTCTTGGTGTTCCTTCTTCAACTGGAATTTCATACTCTCAAATCCTCCTATTATTTTCTTCCAATTTTCTTTTTCATTCAGGATAGACTTAATGGTCATCCATTTATGTATTTATTTATTTATTTGAGAGAGAAAGAGCACAAGCAGGCAGAGGGAGAAGCGACTCTCTGCTGAGCAGGGAACCTGACACGGGGTCCCATCCCAGGACCTCGACATCATGACCTGAGCTGAAGGCAGACACTTAACTGACTGAGCCATCCAGGCAGCCCTTAATGGTCATCCATTTAAATGATGTAAGATATATCTGAGTCCTTCTCCCTTTAGCTGTTTCCCAGATCCCAGCCTAAGGTAGCTTATCCCACCTGCTTTCTCTTTCCTGAAGAGAAATAATAATTTCTTATTAGATAGGAGAGAAAATTGTTGTGGTTATTTCCCTAATATTTTATATTTAGACATGTAGATCACATGAAGAAGAGATTTAGGGAAAACAGTTCAGGGGAAAATCTGGCAATATTGAGCAATGGGTAAAATGGTTACCACACTCTTTAGTTACAGTGGCTAGTTCCCTGTTCTATGGCTCTTTGTGTTGTGGTAATATTATCTAATTCTTGTGGAGAATGGTAAGGTGAAGGTTCACATTCTGGAGAATCAGAGTGAGATAGAATTTTGTTAATATATGGAAATTGCAGTTGGATGCAGTAAGTCAACGATGACTCTGAATCTTTTAGACCAAAGTCAGAGTATGTGGTGTCCAGTAAGCAAATGCGGACATAGTAAGGGGAGATAGTCAAAAGCACTACTTAATGGAGAAAGAAGTGACTGTTGAAATGGATTTGGGGAGGACTGTTGCATTAAAGAGAACACTGAAATAAGCTCGCAAATGTCTGAAGGGTTGGGAAAAATGGGTTTTCTTTTCTAGAGGGAGCTGAACAAGGCTAGATGAACTGAGTGTGGGAAAGTGGGATGAGAGAAATGGCATGAATCAGTGATAGATCAGAGCATCCTTTACCAGGCGGTGAATCTATTTTTGGAAGAGGCCTTTAAGTAAAGTGGTGTATGTTGGCTCAAGATGACGGTGGGACAAAACCAGGCATCTGGGGAAAGAATATTAATCAGTGTTTTGTTAATAAACATTTTGTTCTGATTAAACAGTGTGGACCGAGTAGTTAAGCTAATCATTTGTGAAGCAACGAATGGAGATTTGGATGGTCTGTGTCTGGCCTTACCTTAGATAAACAATGATGGGCCTCTTTGGGTCTCATCTCAGTCATATGGGGAGGGATGGTCTGTGCAGTAAGCCATTTCCTGGAACACAAAATCTGGGAGAATTTCTTAATAATTCCTATTTTCTAGCATCAGAGGGCTTGAACCAAGTTCAACATGGCCATTGGACAGAGAGGGTCCAAATTAATATAAAAAAGTCCAGTTTGGTACATTTTTAGTAAATTATCTTAATAAATGTGTACTATAGATGGTTTAGATGGTTGGTGAAATGAAGCTCATTTGGAGAGGGCTAAAAATATTGGAGCTATTACTCAGGGCCGAAAATAATTTGTACATTTTTTCTTAAATGAGTGAATGGATAAAAGAATAAAAATGAGTAAGATCATCTCTATTGACTCTAGTCTATAAAGAAAAAGATGCCCATTTGACACTTTTCTTAGACACTGAATAGATATCGCAAAAGGAATTCTCAATTCTAGTCATTCTCCCATTGTCTCCCACTAAAAAGAAGAAAAAAAAGTAAAACTGGTTTTCCAGTATTTTCAGATTAGTAAAAGGGACCATTATTCACCAATTTTTCATGCCCAAAGCTAAGCATTATCCTTGCTTCTTTTCTTCTGTCTATTTAATCTAAATATTCCCTATATTTAATCTAAATCTCTATTATTCTCTATATTTAATCTAACAACAAGTATTTTGGGGACTATCTTCAAATATGCCCTGAATTTAATTACTGCTGTTCACTTTTTTTTTTTTATTACCACCTTAGTTCACACCATCATCTATTACCAGCCCTACCCTAGTAACTAGTTGGTTGATTTTTTCCAAGTTGGTTGCCTTCCACTCTGTTTTCCAGGCAGTAGCCAGAAGGATCTTTTAAAAAGTTTAATCACATCATGCTCTGTTTTAAACCGATTTATAACTTCCCACTGCTCTCAGAATAAAATTAAACCTCTTATTATGGCCTAAGAAGCTTTACATAATCTTTGCCTATGTAACTGTGGGGCCTGCTTTCTTGCATTGTTGTTCTTACTCACTGGACTTTATCCAGTTTGACCTCCTAACAGTTCTTTCAAACACCAAACTAATTGCGGGTGTATAGCCATCAGTCTTGCTCTTCTCCCTGTCCAATACATATTTCTCCAGATTTCTCATCCTTTTGTGTGTGTGTGTGTGTGTTTTTCTCTTTTACACAATCATGTGTCAGTGATCATTCTGGCATTCACAGAATTCCCTTAACCTTATTATTTTTTTAATAGATTGTATCACTGTCTCATCTTCTCACCTATAAAATAGAACACAGGGTATCTATGTTAAAATGGTAACTAAATGCAATAATAACAAAAAAAAAGCGTTCAGGATCTTTCTTAGCACATGGTGGTATTCATCATCATTGCCATCTTCAACATCACACCTACAAAGTTATTTGACTAATTTATATGTAGTGTTGAATACTGTCTCTCTTAGAATGAAGTCCTCTGATGGGGAAAGACTTTGGCTTGTCTACCCTTTATCACCAGAAGTATTCTTTCGGGCGTGCAGTGAGGAGTCTGTACATACTCACTGGATAATTTGTGTAACAATTGTCATCTAAACAGTATCTCTTCCCAACACTTCTAGTTTTCAAGAGGTGTAGGTATTCTCATGCCACTCAGGTGATGGTATTTATCTTAAGAGAACACAGGGAAGTGAAGGAGAGAGAAAACCAACCCTGTATCAAAAGGGCAGGATATCAAAGAGCACTGGAAAATCATTTATCACCATTCAGAACATAAAAGTAGCTCCAGTGACCCATAAGCAACTCTAATGACCCAGACAGTAGATATAGTAAGCCAGTAATTTTGTTGTTGCCTTTGAATTGGACATCTATTGCTTTTTGGTCTAGTAACCTGCCACACTCATGACTCTTTCCTCCCTTGTCTGTTGTGATTTCTACTTTCAACACTTTTTTAACCATGTTTCTCCTTTCACTGTGTTGTCTGTTTAGCCCTGTGTTTAAACTCTCCTTTACAGATTTGATTGCATAATGATCATCTGTGGCAGACGATGACATCTCTGGTTGCCTACTTCATAGCCATCACTCATATTTCTTACTAACAGAAGCTCTGTTTTATTTAGGTAGGAGTGATCAGTTCTGGTGATGATTCATGATTGCTTTACTTCAGTTATGCTTGTCTGATTCCCAGTGAAATAGAATGAGAGTGAGAAATTAGGGGTTGCCTATTAGACAGTGCCTGAAAAAGGTTTTGTTTTTGAAAACACTTTAGCTCCTATTCCCTTCCATTTCATACCCCATGCTGTCTTGGGACCACATAATGCCTGAAATTGTGATAGCCATCTTAGAACTGTGAGGTTTGATGCCTACGATATAAAGATAATATGCTGAGGAAGGTGGTATGCAGCGATGTAGTTAGGCTTTCAGTGCTCTTCTTGAGTGGCTGCACTGCTCAAGTAGCTACTTGATACATTTCCTTGTAGTTCAAGCCATTTATGGCCAATTTTTGTTACTTCCGGCTGGACAAATCCTTGATCCACTACCCAATGGATAATAATATTAATGAAGTGATTTCTCTACAGAGGACTCCAAAGCATCATGGAATGCCTCTAATTTCTAGGAGAAATACTTGTCTAGCATATTGTGTTTATAGCATGGGAGTTACTAGATCGAAAGTGTGGCCAATAATGAATAGAGGACTATCTGTGACCTTTATTCTCAGAAGATGGGGTGAGAAGAACAGGGTCTGAGAGCTACTCCATATATTCATTCCCAAGGCATTTTGCCATTTTATTTTTAAAAAGTGGAAGAATCAGCTTTTTATATAAGACCTACAGCTGATTACAAAACAGTGTAGATGTGTTACATACCTCTGACTAAATCTTTGACCTGTGTGTCCTTGCCTCATGCTCCCTTACCCAACTTTGATATGAACTTCCAGTGGGAGAAGATGACTCAGAACTTTTGTTGCATAGAAGAGAAGTTAAAAAGGTGGTAGGTAATTAAGGAGATACAGATTATTGGATGCAAAATAAAGCTGTGCTCTCACCTCAAAGCCTAGAGTGCAAGTATTAAAACATAACACAGAGTAATTAATGGACAGTGTTACATACATTTGTAATTGTGTATTTTTTTAAACCAAAATCAATAAAAGGCTAGTCATAAAGAAAGGCTAGTCGTCTACTCTGTACCTAAATACATAAGTAGTTTGTGAAAGAATTCCAGAATAAGTGCATGTAAAAAAGGCCAATAACTAGTCTATTCTACTTTTGAATGTTTTTAAATTGACTTACTCTTTGGGTTCCCTAATGTACTCAGAGTTAATTAAATGTTACCTCTTTTCTTCATAAGTAATAATAAAGAAGCCCTTTAAAGCAAATCTGATTATTCTCTTCGATAACCCCTTCATAATGTATTTTTTGTGTGTATCTGAATCAATGTTTGTAATACTTTTTTGAAAAGGAAACACTCTCCAGCTGAACTGAATTATTAGCATTTCCAACAATTGTATTTTTAGAGTATGTCAGAAAGTGACATAAAAGTACTAGTTACAGGCAGTCATGAAGCCACGTTATAAAGTGGCCTATCACATTTCAAACCTTGCATTTTGTCATTCTTAGAAGTAGTCTTCTTCCCCCAAAGGAGGAGGTGGGGGGAATCTATCACTAAAAATGACAGGAATCTCAGATACTGCTGACAGACAGAACCTGTCACCTCATCCCTGTAGTGCTGTAGGCTGCTGAGGGTTTGTTGAAAGATCCAAGTGATGGTGGGAAATTTTATATACCCAGGGTTTTTTTTTTTTGTATATTTTAAATAAATAACTCAAAGTGATGTGTTATAAAGTGGCATTTCTTAGTCTATGATAAATATTTAGAAGGAAGTATCATATATGAATATGTACTACATATGATAATTTATTAACACATATCTATAGAGCTTTAGGAAATGGCTAATTCCGTCATTTCTGATTAAGAATACTTTTTGAAACCATCCAGGTAAAGTAAATCCATCTTCTTTTTATCAATAACTTTCTTCTTTTTGCCTCTACATCATACCTGTAACAGTTTAACTATTATGTCATTATATTTAATATAATCATACATATTTTACCCATTAGGTCTTAAACCTATTAATTAGTTGACTGCAGCACAATTTCAACCCAATACTTAAGAAATCTGTTGTTTGAATCAATCTTTCTTACTATACTTGTATTAGAAATAAATTATTCATGGGGCACCTGGGGTCTCAGTTGGTTAAGCATCTGCCTTTGACTCGAGTCATGATCTCATGGTCTTGGGATGGAGCCCCACATCAGGCTCCTGCTTCTCCCTTTTCTTTGGGTCCCTCTCCCTGCTCATGCTCTCTATATAAAATAAATAAATACAATCTTTAAAAAAATAAAGAAAATATTCTTAAAATATGTTTTAGTGCTTTGTGGAATTGCATTATACATACAGACAAGTGCACATGCAAGTGTTCAACTTGATGTATTGTTACAAACTAAACACACCCGTAATATACATAAAGTACAGAAATCTTAAATACACAGCTCAGGTTTTTATAGATGGTTATACATATACAGTCACCACCAAGATTGAAATACAGGACATTTCCCACAACACACAAGGTCCCTCCTGTTGATTCTAAGTCAGTACGGCTCCAGAGCTAATCAGTTATTTTGACTTCTATACTCCTAGATAAGGTATTTTTGCTCTGTTCTTTTCTTCCCCATTCTTTTTTTTCTCACAGTGTTCTGTTTATATGTTTTTATATCGAGTTGCTTATGTTTATAAATTCTATATTCTGCTATTAAACTCATTAAGCACCTAGTTGTAGTTTATAGTTTTAAAGTGCCCATTTGTTTTTTTAGAATCTATTTTACTTCACTGTTGAAATCCTCAATTTTAATTAGTATTTTTCCCTCTTTTCCTATACATTTTTTTTTCAAAGTATTATCATGAATTTAAAAAAAAAAAAATCTTGTCTGCTATCTCCAGAGAATAGATTATGTGTGCATTGCTTTCTTTTTACCTCTCCTTTGATTTTTGGTCATATTTTCCTAACATTTCACATGCATCGTAGTTTTTTATTATATGACTAGACAAAACAACTATAGAAGCTGCAAACGACATCTTCCACCGAAGAGGGTTTTCCTTTAAGGCTGAGAGCCTGCTCACCCCAACCAGAGCTAGGTTGCTGGTTTAGTAAGACCCAGTCCTCCTTGTTCTTCAAGATGACCCTCCTGGTATTTTTAAGACCCTTAATGGGTCTCTGACACATTAGATCTGTGAAACTACAAGAGTTTCAGTTCTACCCTTAAAGATTTTGTGCTTAGCTTTTTATCCTTCTGTCCTACATGGCTTCAAAAGTCATAAAGGAAAATGTTATTTTTTCTGGGGCAGGTTCCTTCCTTCTAGTGGAACGTTGTCTCCTAAGTGTTACTAGACTCTGGAGGATTTCGTTCTACCTTGCCAGTTCATCCCACTAGTCTCCTAGCTGCCCCCAGAAGTTATAGTTAAGCCCAGTTCTGAATTTGAGGATCTGATGGTTGCAGTTCAACATACCAGCCCTAACCAACTGCCAAAACATCATTTCTTTCCAACAGTAAAGTCTCTCCTGCCTGGGCCAAGCTGCATTTTCAGCCTATGCTCAGGAATGGCAAGTGACTTCAATTTTTTTTAAGATTTTATTTATTTATTTGACACAGAGAGAGATGGTGAGAGAGGGAACACAAGCAGGGGATTGGGAGAGGGAGAAGAATCATGACCTGAGCCAAAGGCAGATCCTTAACGATGGAGCTACCCAGGCACCCCCATGACTCCAAATTTTAAGTTTATCTGGTCCTCATTGATTCCACAGTCCTCAATGTTTCTGAAATAAAGTTTAAAGCTTATTTTTCTTTTGTAGCAGCTGCATTAAGAGTATTGGCCAATATCTTCATCTTTTGCCATAATGATACCTTCCATGTAAAGATGCATAGTATAATAGATCTCTTTTCCCTTTCTAACTCCTTCCACTTAAGCCCTTAGATGTTCAGAGTGCTATTTGAGACATCTGATTTTTAGAAAGATTACAAAAGCTGTGACTTCTTTTTTAATAGAGCTGTGCTATGCACATTGCACAATTTTTTTTTTAAGATTTTACCCATCCATTTGACATACAGAGACCCAAGGAGGCACAGAGGCAGCAGAGAGAGAGAGAAGGAAGCAGGCTCCCCGCCAAGCAGAGAGCCCGATGCGGGACTCCATCCCAGGACCCCGAGACTATGACCTGAGCCGAAGGCAGTGGCCCAACCCACTGAGCCACCCAGGTGCCCAAGCTGTGACCTTTTTAAAAAAAGGTTTATTTATTTGAGAGAGAAAAAACGAGCCTGAGCTGGAGGGCAGAAGAAGAGGGAGAAAAAATCTCAAGCAGACTCCACACTGAGCGTGGGGCTGATGTGGAGCTCGATCTCACCACCGTGAGATCATGACCTGAGCCAAAACCAGGAGTTGGATGCTTAACTAGCTGCACCCCAAAAGTGGGGACTTTAAATGCCCTTGTTCATGTATAGGTGTATGCATGTGTATGAAAGTGTTTGGAAAAGGATTAAAGGTCCAACAGATCAGCAAATATCACCATTTGAAGATGTTCCAGGGGTGCCTGGGTGGCTCAGTGGGTTGAGCCTCTGCCTTCGGCTCAGGTCATGATCCCAGGGTCCTGGGATCGAGCCCCATGTCGGGCTCTCTGCTCAGCGGGGAGCCTGCTTCCTCCTCTCTCTCTCTGCCTGCCTCTCTGCCTACTTGTGATTTCTGTCTGTCAAATAAATAAATAAAAATCTTTAAAAAAAAAAAAAAGATGTTCCAAAAACATGTCAGATTTAGTGCATCAAAATCAAAGTGTTCACCATCCCCAGCATAAATTTTGCTTTTCTTTCATCTGTATCCTACAGTGCCCATTGTGGCTGCATACAGCTAGAAAGTTGGGAGATTATCTCTTTTACTTCTGACATGAAATGTATAAATGAATCCTGAGATTATCTTTGCTAAAACTGTCTCCTTTCCTCCAGTAGGGCTTAGTCCAACATTTTTTTTCAATTACTTCATTACAGCAAACTCCCGGTGAATTTTTTCTTTCAGCTTGATGCCCTTCTAACCATTCTTTCCCATAATTGCCAGTTATATTTCAAAGAAAGGAATTATGTAACTTTTTGATTTAAACTTCTCAGATTTGTTAGTAAGTACAAATATATTGGCTTAGCAGATACACATTTCATAATCTGATTTCTGCATACTCTCCGGTGTCTTACTCTTGTCTCATATACCCTTCACTCCAGAATATGATGGACCCTGCAGTCTCCCAAATGTAAAATGGCACTACCACCTCTACATCTTTTTATGATGTTCTTCTCTCTACTTGGAATACATTTAAAATTTTCTTGTCTGAATAACACCTACGGTTCCTTCAGAAGCACCCAACATGTTTGTCTTGATGTCTCATCCTTTGTTGAACTTCCAAAATACCCCCATGCATACCTATGTCATGGGTCTTACCATAGTCAAATTATTTTAAATCTTTGCAGTAAGTGTTTCCCCTGCTAGAGTGTAAATACATTGAGAACAAGAGCTTTATTTATTTGACTTTATATTCTCAAAACCTATCACCATATCTGTTAGAGTAAAAAGTTTGTTGAGAAGAGTGAGATTATATTGATGAGTAATCTGCAGATTGTTTTATTGCACCTTTATTTTTCCCCCATATTACAGTTTTAAATCAGTAGTACAGGCATATTACTCTCAAGAAGACAACTTATTGGGGAACACTATTCTTTTTGTTTATCCTTGAGTTATTCATTTAGCTTTTAATTATTTTCCTTTCCTCAAGGCAGTTTTAGATGTTTTGTTATACCTTTTTCCCCCCAAAAGTCTTTAACTCACTGAGCCACCCAGGCACCCGTCCCCCCAAAAGTCTTAAAGATCAATATTCATTAGGTAAAACAGTTATTATATAAACCCTTTGCTTAAGAACCAGATGGTCTTATTATTTCTTTTTTTTTAAGATTTTATTTATTATTTGACAGATAGAGATCACAAGTAGGCAGAGAGGCAGGCAGAGAGAGAGGAGGAAGCAGGCTCCCTGCTGAGTGGAGAGCCCGATGTGGGGCTCGATCCCAGGACCCTGGGATCATAATCCGAGCTAAAGGCAGAGGCTTTAACCCACTGAGCCACCCAGGCACCCCTTATTTCATTTTCTATCAGTGCTATTTATTGATAAATACTGGTCAGTTCCAGGATAGAAATTTAGCAAGAATAACATTCCTGCACCATTTTCTTTTGGATTAGCACATACTTTCCAGGTGATTATCTGGAATTGGAATTAATAGCTTTTATTTTAGCCATAAAATGTTGTTAATAGTCAGTATGAAATCTTCATACTTAAATATTGTTGGGTTTTCTCATGACTATGATTTTAATCCTCTTTATAAAAGTTTAAGTCAGTTATACTTAGCTATTTTAGCAAAAGATAAAATTTATCTTACTGCATCCTTACATCCTTTTTTCCTTGACTTTTTACTGAATTAAATATTAGAAGCTGGTAACACCCTAAACTGATGCCATCTGCTGTGATGACAGAATTTCAACATTGTGACAATAATGTCAAATCAAATATAAAGACTGATAGATTTAGGGAAAATTAAATAGTGTAAAAAGAAATGTTGAAACAATTAGTAAATGTGTTAGTGAACATTTTTTAAAATGTGAAAGGTAAATGGATCTTGGCTTTAAGTATGATACAGTTTCAATTTTTTGATTTTTCTCTTTAGTGGAAACACAAATGTGTTCACCATGTTTATTGCAGTAGTATTTTAATCAAAATAAAACATTTTTCTGAGGCAGTAGTATGTTCTCTGTATATAGCCTTCTGTGAAATATGATTTTGGGCCCTACATCTTAATGGTCCACTCAAGGGAACAGCCCTGGCCTTTAGAAAAACTTCTTGGCATAAACTTGGTTGCCCCCCCCCCCCACAAAAAAGGGAAAAAATATTGTACTAGTTAGAGATAGTTACCACAAATATTATAATGTACAATAAAGAACTGTTAGCATGTGCTAAGAGGTACTAAACAAGTATGGTCACTCATAATTTTTCGATTTCTTAAGTCAGAGGCACCTTTATACCCAACACTTAAAACGAGTAAGAGACTGAAAGTGTTTAAAACCAAAATACACCAAAATCCACACAGTGAAAAAAAAAATAATAGCTTTAAAGTAGACACTGATTAGTATATCAAAAAAATGAAATATAGAGTCAGGTCTATAACTGCCAATGATACAGAATATCTGTAAAAAATTTGATGAATCTGCAAAATCAGTGTTAACTTTTGAATGTGTATAGATCATTTTTATGAGATAATTTTACTTAACTTTTAATACTTTAATAAATTCTATCGTAAACTCGCATCATATGTAACACGATATTTTATTGTAAAAATGTAAACTACTATGTTTCTGGTAGAGTTTTACTGAAAATATAGTATTAGATAAGCTGTTAGGTGCTGATATTTATATGTTATATATCGTATATAGAAAGGACAGACTACTGCAAGTCAAATATTTAGAAATGTTACAAAAACAACTGGATTTTGAGCTGGACCTAAAATTATGTGTAGTTTTATAAAATTGGACATAATTTGAATAAGGTAGTATTTAATATGAATAAATACACAATTATTATATTCAACAAATCCATAAAAACTATTATAGATATCTTAAGTATTCAGATCAGTGAGGTTAGACAATTATAAACCTATGTAACCAACAGCCAAAAGAAGATACATAACATTTCTGTCACTCTTAAATGTTTCCCACCTGTCTTCCCAGTCAGATTTCTCTCGTACTACCTCACAGCTCCCCCAATTTCTGGCTACCACTCTCTGATGTCTGTCAACGTAGGTTAGCTTTCTGTTTTGGGGTTTAAAATAAATTCAGTTATATAGAATGTAGTCTTTTGTGAATGACATTTTTTTTTCTTCAGCATATGTGTGTGTGTATGTGTATTAAGATTTTTTAAAATTTATTTGATAAAGAGAGACACTCAAGAAAAGGAACACAAGCAAGGGGAGTGGGAGAGGGAGAAGCAGGCTTCCCACTGAGCATAGAGCCAGTTTCAGCATGTATTTTTTATAATAATCATCATTATTGCTCAGAATCAGTGATTCATTCATATTATTGCCAAAAAGAATTTCATTGGATAGATTACCACGATATATTTATCCATTCACCTATAAATAAATATATGAGTTCTTTCCAACTGGAGAAATGTTATTAGTAAGATTATGATAAATATTGGGCACCTGGGTGGTTCAGTGATTTAAGCCTTTGCTCTCAGCTCAGGTCATGATCTCAGAGTTCTGGGATCGAGCCCCACATCAGGCTCTCTCTCTATCCAGCAGGGAGCCCGCTTCCCCCTCTCTCTCTCTGCCTGCCTCTCTGCCTACTTGTGATCTCTCTCTCTGTCAAATAAATAAATAAAATCTTAAAAAAAAGATTATGATAAATATTAATATACAAGTATTTGTGTAGATAATGTGCTTATTTGCCATCAAACATTCTTTTGGGACTGTCCCTTGATATATTTTGTTAGTCTTTTATGTTGTTTTACTTCTTATTGGTATGTTATTATTATTTGTGTTCTTTATTTACTCTAGTTAAAATTTCTTTTCAGAGGTATGTTGTTTTTTTTCTTCTCATCTGTGGCATGGGTTTTCACTTTCTTAATGTTGTCTTTTAGAAAGGAAAGACATTTTGTTTTTTTTTTTAAGATTTTATTTACTTATTTGATAGACAGAGATCACACAAGCAGGCAGAGAGGCAGGCAGAGAGGGGAGGGGAGAAGCAGGCTCCCTGCCGAGCAGAGAGCCCGATGTGGGACTCGATCCCAGGACGCTGGGATCATGACCCAAGCCGAAGGCAGTGGCCCAACCCACTGAGCCACCCAGGCGTCCCAAGGAAAGACATTTTAAATTGTCTTTACAAATACATACACTCTTGCATATGTGTACTCTATTTCTGGAATTCCTATATGAATTCTGAATGCCAACACTATTCTCTTGATCAGGATAGCTTTATAGCTAGCCTTGAAATAAGATAATGTAAGTACTTCAACCTAATTCTTTTTCAAAATTGATTTAGTCATTCTAAATTTATTGCATTCTCATAGAAATTTTAGAATCAGCTTGAAACATTTACAAAAATATCTTGATAGAATTTTTGAGATTGTTAAATCTATAGATCAATTTGGAAAGAATTAATATGTTAAAAACTAGATAGTGCAAACCGTTGAACTGTGAGCATGATAGATCTTTCCATTTATTTATGTATTTTATGTTTTTCCCAGCACTATTTCATAATTTTCAGTGTACAGGTATTATGAGCTAAATTGTGTTTCCCCAAAATTCAAAGATTGAAACCCTAATCCCCAGTATCTTAGAATGTCATTGTATTTGGAGACGGGGCCTTTAAAGAAGTAATTAAATTAAAATGAGTAAGTTAAAACCAATGACTGGTGTTCTTTTTTTTTTTTTTTTTAAGAGATTTTACTTATTTGAGAGAGAGAGAGAGAGAGCACATGAGCAGGAGGAGGGGGAGAGAGAGGGGCAGAGGGAGAGGGAGAAGCGTGCTTCCCAGTGAGTAGGGACCCCTATATGGGGCTCCATCCCAGAACCCTGAGATCATGAACTGAGCCAAAGGCAGATGCTTAACTGTCTGAGCTACCCAGGCACCTGATGAGTGGTATTCTTATAAAAAGAGGAGATTAGGACACAGACAGCAAAGAGATCATCATGTGAGGACACAATAAGAAGGCAGCTATCTGCAAACGAAGGAGAGAGGCCTCAGAAGAAACCAAACATGCTTACAGCTTGGTTGTAACTTCTAGACTCCAGAAATGTAAGAATATAAATTTATCTACCAATATAAATTTCCCTAAGAGTATAAATTTCTCCCCAGTCTGTAGTATTTTGTTATGGCAGTCCTAGCAAACTAATATTAACAGGCTTTGCATATATTTGGTAAAATTATACCCAAGTATTTCATGTTTTTGTGTGTTATTACAAATGATACTATTTTATCGTTAATGGCATTAATTCATAGTCTGCAGTCCTGATGAATGTACTTATTAGTTCTCATAGCTTTTCTATTCCTCAGAATATTTTTTTGTACCATGATATTTTCATCAGTGGAGAATATAGTTTTCTTTCTTTTTCCCCAATCTGTATGCCTTTTACTTCATTTTCTTGTATTAATGCACAAGTCAGAGCCTTCCATATAAAATATACATCAGATATAACATATAATATATATATGTATTTCCCCGAGCCCCACAAATTGGACTATGATGTTGGCCAAAAAGAAAACCCAACTAACTTCAGTAGTGCCAATATTAAATTGTTTTCCTTAGTGATACAATAACTAATCGGTACTAAAAGGATTTTAAAGGGCACTAGGTATATTTCATGAAAATACTAAAATTATATAAATCTATTCAACACTAATTTAGAAAAACAAAAAAGAGAAAAATACGTTTGACTGACAGCTTCAAAAATGACTCAGACAATGTTCTCCCTGTATTTTCCCTCTTGATTAGTTACTTTCCATGTTGATCCTGGCCTTGGCAATATAACTTGCTTTGGGCAACAGGATGTAAAGTTCAGGCACCTTGATTGCACAATAGTGTGAATGCATTAATACCACTGAATCATATACTTAAAAATTGGTAAGATGGTAAATTTTATGTTTAAGATTATTTATTTATTTATTTGACAGAGTAAATTTTATGTTTTAAGTATTTTCACACAATTAAAAATAATTTTTAAAAGTCCTTGTATATTGGAATATGCCCCTTTCTTGCTCTTGGACTAGCCTAGTGGGGGATTGATCAGAGACTATTTGAAACCAAGTTTCTTTTTTTTTTTTTAAGATTTTATTTGTTTATTTGACAGACAGAGATCCCAAGTAGGCAGAGAAGCAGGCAGAGAGAGAGGAGGAAGCAGGCTTCCTGCTGAGCAGAGAGCCCGATGTGGGGCTCGATCCCAGGACCCTGAGATCATGACCTGAGCCGAAGGCAGAGGCTTTAACCCACTGAGCCACCCAGGTGCCCCAAACCAAGTTTCTTAAATGACAGCTAGCTAACCTCTAGACATGTGAATGAGATTATCTAACCTTAGCTGACCTACCCTTTGACCACATGCTTGCAATCACAAGACATATCACCTGGCTAACCAGACATAAGAACCCACAGCTGATCAACAAATTTGAGAGAGAATAAATGGTGCTTGTTTTAAATCAGTAAGTTTGGGGGGATTTTTTTATACAATAAAAGTTAATTGATATAATTTAGATAGAAAACAGGGAAACTTTAGTCAAATTATGAAAGTTTATAAACAATTATGTACCAATAAATTTGAAGGCATAGATACAACAGAAACATTCCCAGAAAATAGAAAGTGCCAAAATGTCATAAAAGAAAACAAAACTTCAAAAGACCTATGACGAGTAAATAAATGTAAATCAATCCAGGCCAAGATGATTATAAATATGAGCTTTATGAAATTTCCAAATAAATTTGTTCCAGAAAGTATAAACATCAGGAAACTCAACTATTCATTTGATAGAGTAAGTAAAACCTTGGCACTAAACCAGACAATGATAGTACCAAGGAAAAAATAAAATACTGATTCTATTTATTAATATAAATGACAAAAATTCAAATATAAACTTATCATGATCAGGTAGGATTTTCCCAGGAACTGAGAAAATAGTTGTATAAATTGTTTATATAAAAATGGTTAGATATAATTTTATATGTATATATCAGTAATGTAAGTATATGAATGCTCTAAAGAGGGAAAAATCATGTCATAATTTCAATATTTATAAAAATGCACCTGAAAATTTTCAAAAGGTAATTAAGATTAAACACTAGGAAGATTCTAAAAACACTAGGAGGAGAATAAAATTTCCTCTCCAGTGCAAAACTCAATTAATGGGAATAACAGACACATTTCATTTAAGATCAGAAATAAAACATGGACCTACTATCATTTTTACTGTCCTTTACAATATTGATTGTTCTGCTTAATTCTTTAATTAAAGAGAAATGTAAATGATTACAGTAGTTTACGATGGCTTCTGTAATGAAGTACCAGCAAGTAGGCAGCTTAAACAACAGAAGTTTATTGTTTCACAGTTCTGGAGGCTAGCAGGTGGTTTCTTCCGAGAGCAGTGAGGGAGAATCTCCCATTTTTCTGTTCTAGCTTCTGGTGGGTCACTGGCTGTCTTTGGCATTTTTTTGGCTTGTGGAAGTATGACCCTTATGCATTGCATTGGCTCTGTGCATAGCGTTGACTCTGTGTGTCTCTTCGCAAATATCCCCTTTTTATAAGAACGGCAGACAGTTTGGATTTGGATTAGAGCCTAATGACCCCCCCATCTTAACTAATTACATCTGCAAAGACCCCATTTCTAAATAAGGTCACATTCTGAGGGACTGGGGGTTGAAACTTCAACATCCATGTTTGGGCGGGGCACAATTCAACCCATAACAATGCTATAGATTTGGAAAGTGTCATCTCTTTTTATGCACATCAAAGGTAAGAGAAATAACAGACCTATACATAGAATAAGAGATTTCTGTAAGTTTTCCAAATTTGGTGTTAACATCTAGGTACCAAAGTTTGACATATGGATATACGTCATTGCTTGATATGGGAAGCTGAGATGACAAGAGATGCCAAGCAGGGCAAGAAACAATGTGAATCATTGCTTTTGAGCTACTACTTCATAAGAACTAGCAAAAGGAGTATTTGCTTATCGGATGTGTCTGTTCAGCAGAATCTGTAGAATCTTTGCAACTAGAAGTATGTCTTAGAGCATTCTATGCAAGAGATAAAAGAAAGGGAATTTTCTTCCTAGTTACTTTGCATCTGAAGTAGCCCATTGATCAGTGTTCAGCCATTGGTAGCAAAGTTTCTTACAGTTCTGACTTGGTTTTCTGGCAACACAGCTATTTTACATAATAAAATATATGAGAGTGCTTTTTTGGGCAACAAACTAATAATTAGATTTGTTTATTAAAACAGGTAAATAACCCATTTGTAAGGTTTAAATTACCATATTTACCTTATAAATATGTTATTTCAATGTATGATTTTTTTCAAGCATTTTATGTTATTTAATATCCTAATATTCTAGAATGGCTAGAACATTATGAAAGTGTAATAAAGTTTTGTCTTTTAAACTTACATTCGTGAAAATCATACTGAGTAGTTTATTAATCCTGAAAAAAAGATCACTGTTATCAATCCTATTAAATAATGATTCTGTGCTCTAGTTCAGGGTAAGGACTTGTTTTGTTGTTTCATACTTCACTGACAAAAACAGAAAAAAAGAAAGAAACAGAAAAGAAAAACAACAAAGGAACACTGTTTTTGAAAAAAAGTACTAATTTATTTAAACTGAGATATGGTACTCACATACTTTATTAAATTAAAAAACAAAACCTGTTTCATCTTTTAAAAAAATAAACAAACAAAAAATGCTTTCATCTTTTAGTTCACGCCATGGTTGCCAGAACTGTAAAGGCAGAAAAAAGGAAGCAGAAAGGGAGAGAAACATAGCCACAAACCAGGAAAGAAATACACAAACACAGTGGAAGAAAGAGGACTAGAGAAATGTTTTAAAGAATCGAAGAGATAAGCTGCTTAGCACATTAAATATCTTCTTAAATTATGTTCTCATAAGTCATCTTTTCTTATAATTTCCCTCTATATATGAATTTTCTTTTTAACCATTGCTGAAAAATTTTTTGACATATATATATGTATAATATTGTATATTGTATTGTATAATGTATTGTATTTTATAATGTATATTATACATATGTATGAATATATAGATATATATACACACATATATATTAAGATTTTATTTATTTGAGTGAAAGAGAGAGAGAGAGAGTGATTTCAGGGGCAGGGGGGAAGGGTAGAGTTAGAAGCAGACTCCCCACTGAGCTGAAATTGATCCCAAGACATGGGGATCATGACCAGAGATGAAGGCAGATACTTTAACCAACTGAGCCACCCAGGCACTTGACACTGTATTTTTAATTCTTTAAATCTTCAAGAATCTTTTCTGAGTGGGGATGTCAGTGAGAGATATTATCATTTGGGCTGTGATGGCAATAGGCAAAGAAATAATACCTTAAGTGTCAGATAAAACTTCTGGCCAAGGCTGCTTTACTGTTGTATTATTAAGTTAATTCTTAAGTTACCATTTTTCCCTTTACCTACTAACATTAAAAGATTACTAGAAATATTAAATGCTACAACTGTTAGTCTTTTCTATAAACCATATTGCCAATATGAATGTGGAAAAATAGTGAGCATCTCATTCAAATAGGGATTTCTAAATATACCAATATATTCCTCAAGCTACATCCTATTGTTATGCTATATGTAATCCTTATGCTTCTTTAAATATTCATATCTAGGGATAGAGATTTTAAAAGGAGGGATTTATGTATCCTGCATCATTCATTAGATATTTTTAGTGTGGGCATTATTTTGAAAATGTCTAACCACCAATCCTTTAACCTTTAATCTGCAGCCGTCCTAATATCCCATCTGTTATCATCTTCCAATTATTACCTAAAATAAAACAAACACTAAAATGAAATAGTGTGCATGCTTTGAGTCTGATCTATTGCCAAAAGCAGTAGTCCAGAGGGATCAGTTTCTTTAGTTCTTTGTTTGCCTGAAAACATAAAGATACAAGATAAATCTGTGTTTCAATTAAATATCAAAGCAAATCAAAGTCATTAGATTAGTGTAGACCACACAGGGTTCTTATGAAGAAACTTTTGAAAAGTGTGTCATGATAAATCCCTTAAAATATATTGACTTTGCCAGCGTTAGTCCACATGGCAGATCTTCCATTCTGCAACCAGACTGTTTCATGTAGAGATTAACCCAGTGATCCTACACTTGAAAGAGAATGCTCGAGGACTTAATTTATATTCAAGCCTCACTGTTCTTTGGGGAAAGGCTGGCTAATCCATACAAATTTCCAAGTGATGAAACCAAGAACAGAAATGGAAATGACAAAACTGTCACTGATTTAGTTACTTTTAGAAATAAAATTAAGTAGAAATTAGTTAAAATGTTACTGTGAACTCCTTAAAAACTATGACTTAAAAGAATACATCATTCTCATGATAACTTGGAAATCTTTGGCTATTAAATTAATATTTTCTGGTCGTAGCCACTGACTTGAAGGGGGCTTGATATTTAATGTTTGTAATTATGTATTTAAAAACTGCAAAGTTTCTGTTTAAAATATCATATGGGGAAAAATTCTTCTTTTTTTTTTTTTTAAAGATTTTATTTATTTAGTTGACAGAGATCACAAGCAGGCAGAGAGGCAGGCAGAGAGAGGGCAAGGGAAGCATGCTCCCTGCTGAGCAGAGAGCCTGATGCGGGGCTCCGTCACAGGACCCTGGGATCATGACCTGAGCCTAAGGCAGAGGCTTTAACCCACTGAGCCCAGGCGCCCCTGGGGAAAAATTCTTCTTAATAAAACAATGAAAATCCAGTAACAGTATATCACTGCAATGTGAAATTTGTGACTTCATTAAATGAAACTCCTCTTGTGACAGGTCTATAATATAGTTATATGGAATCTATTTAATTTGTGTAATACATAGATACAGTGCAACAACTATCCAGGTTTATAAAATCATAACCTTAAAGCATAAAAAGTTGCAATTGTGTGAATTACATAAATGAAAATAATAGTTGAATATTGAAAATCTTAGCATAGGAATAGATTAGTATAACTCCAAATGTATATAATATGTAAACAAAATGATTTTATGCTTTTTCTAGAGTATCATGTTCTATATGACATATATGTCCAATGATACAATTCTCATTAAAAATTTTAAAGACTATTTTGTCACTTATTGCATATGTCAGGTATATCTGAATGTTATGGAATGATAGAAAGTAAATGAGATAGTCCATCAACAAACTTAAAATATAGTGGCATGGGAAGATTTAAACATGGTGATCTACAGTGCAAGATCAGATAATTGATATGAGGAAGATATAAACAAGGTGAGTAGAATTCCAGGCTGAGGGAATACTGCACAGAAAAAGGAAAGTGATTCCTATGTCCTAGATTGAAGAATGCTGGAGACAAGATTGTGCATTTGGGTTTGTATCTGTATATACACAAATGAGCTCAAATATGTTTATGGAAGTGGAGTTGCAATCAGCTTAGGTTTTAAAACATTTATTTGAAGTTATGGCACTTCGTATAAACCAGTTCCTACAAAAAGCATACCAAGTTGCCATCTGCATTACTTCTGTGAGTTTACAGCAATACCACATCGAACAATAGATGCTCAGATTCCTCTAGTTTCTCAGAAGTTGGATCTGAGCAATCCATCCAAAGGTGTCCTAAGTAATTTGTGTACAGACAAGAGATAAACACAGTAGAACAATAGGTCCCTTTTTTTTTTCTGTTCTGTGATTCTATATAAGTCATCTATCCCCATGTATTAGGCCAAGCCCAGAATGTCTCGTGTTCACCACCTGACAGACCTTCAGACAGTTGTTAAGAGGAATTAGATGAAATAAGGCTGTGTTTTTTGAAATAGAAAACTAGACAACTTTCTTTACGTCTCTATTGTGATATGAAATTCTAAAAAATAAATTTCTTAAATAGCAACTATCTATCTGGTTAGTGATAGAATTTATTTAGAGTATTACAAGATTTATGGGATCTAAATTTCTTTACTTTTCATTTAGGAAATGTGGATTAAGACACTTAAGTTTATAGAAAATTAGTTTGACATTAGTTTTTTTGTATTTTTGTAAGTTTTTATTTAAATTCTAGTTAGTTAACATATAGTGTAATATTGGTTTCAGGAGAATTTAGTGATTCATTACTTACATAAAATACCCAGTGTTCATCATAGCAAGTGCCCTCCTTAACATGCATCGCCCATTTAGCCCATCCCTTGCCCACTTCCCCTGCAGCAACCCTGTTTGTTCTCTGTAGTTAGTAGTCTCTTAGGGTTTGCCTTCCTCCTTCTTTCTTTCTTTTATTTTTTTTTCCTCCTCCTTTCCCTATGTTCATCTGTTTTATTTATTGAATTCTGCATATGAATGAAATCATAGGATATATTTGTCTTTCTCTGCCTCACTTAATTCATTTAGCATAATACACTCTAGCTCCACCCATGTCATTGAAAATGGCAAGATTTCATTCTTTTTGATGGCTGAGTAATATTCCTGTGTGTGTGTGTGTGTGTGTACATACCCCTTCTTTATTTATTCATCAGTTTATGGACATTTGGGCTCTTTCCATAATTTGGCTATTGTTGATAATGCTGTTATAAACATTGGGATGCATGTGCTCCTTTGAATCAGTATTTTTGTATCCTTTGGATAAAAACCTAGTAGTGCAGTTGGTGGGTTGTAGGGCAGTTCTAGTTTTAGCTTTCTGAGGAACATCCATCCTATTTTCCAGAGTAACTGCACCAGTTTTCATTCCAACCAGCAGTGTAAGAGGATTCTCCTTTCTCTGCATCCTCGCCAACTATATGTTGTGTGTGTTATTACTTTTAGCCATTCTGATAGGTATGATGTGGTATCTCATTGTGGTTTTGATTTGTATATCCCTGAGGATGAGTGATGTTGAGCATCTTTTCATGTGTCATGTGTCATTCGCCATCTGTATGTCTTCTTTGGAAAAATGTCTATTTGTGTCTTCTGCCCATTTCTTATGGATTATTTGTTTTTTGGGTGTTGAGTTTGAGAAGTTCTTTATGGATTCTGGATACTAACCCTTTATCAGATATGTCACTTGCAAATATCTTCTCCCATTCTATACATTTACTTTTAGTTTGTTAATTGTTTCCCTCACTGCCCAGAAGCTTTTAATATTGATTAGGTCTCAATTGTTCATTTTTGCTTTTGTTTCTCTTGCCTCCAGAGATGTGCCTAGTAAGAAGTTGCTGCAGAAGATGTGAAAGAGGTTATTGCCTGTCTTCTTCTCTAGGATTTTGATAGTTTCCTATCTCACAGTTAGGTCTTGCATCCATTTTGAATTTATTTTTGTGTATGGCACAAAAAAGTGGTCCAGTTTTATTCTTCTTTGTGCTGCTATCCAGTTTTCCCAGCACCATTTGTTGAAGAGACTTTCTTTTTCCTATCAGTTATTGTTACCTGATATGTCATATGTTAGTTGACCATATAGTTGTGGGTGCATTTCTGTGTTCTCTATTCTGTTCCATTGATGTATGTGTTTTTGTGCCCGTACAATACTGTCTTGAGGACTACAGCTTTTTAATATAGGTTGCAGTCTGAAATTGTGATGCCTCTAGCTTTGTTTTTCTTTTTCAAGATTGCTTTGCTATTCAGGGTCTTGTGGTTCCATACAAATTTTAGGATTGTTTGTTCTAGCTTTGTGAAAAATGTGTGTTTTGATAGGGATTGCACAAATGTGTAGATTCTTTTGGATACTTTAAACACTTTAGCAGTATTCTTCCAATCCATGAGCATGGGATGTTTTTCCATTTCTTTGTGTCATCTTTGATTTCTTTCATAAGTGTTCTATAGTTTTCGGAGTACAGACCTTTTACCCCTTTGGTTAGGTTTATTCCTAGGTAACTTACAGTTTTTGGTGCAACTATAAGTGGGGATTAGAATTCTCCAAGGCATCACCTCATACCCTATTGGAGAAGCTCTGATAAAAGCATAAAGCTTGATCCCTTTTCTGGCATTACACTCTCTTCCAATCCTGCCTTAGTGAATTTTTAGGTAGGCTTTTCTTGTCAAACATTTACTGATTATAGTTTATAATCCCCTAATTACATCATTTTGTTTCAAAGAATTATAAACTATTCTAAAAATTTAATATAAACAATTTTAAATTAATAGCTTTGTTATAATTTCAAGCTTGGTATAAAATTTTATATGTTATACTTTATGATCTACTGTACAGTGTGCATATGAAAAAAAATCTTGCTACTGCTAGGGTTGCTTACATAATAAGCAGTTGAGTCATAAATCAGTTTCTGATTCTGAGCACCTGTCTGTACCTTATAGTAGAACTACAGAGATACTCATTAGGATCTCCTTCCTTTTGAAACAGAAGTGGTTCAGTTATTCATTAAAAATACTTTAGCAGCTTGTGAACTAGGCACTATTTGGACTAATGGGGGCTAGAGAGATAGGAAGTATGCAATAGCTCTGCCCTCATAGAACATATATTGTCTTAAGTAGAAGAAATTGATTTGCCCTATGTTCTTCCTACACTATGTTGGTGTGTCTGGGGGGTACATCTCTAGGTACACATGGAAGAAGAGAGAGAGGGAATTATTGTTGGACTTCTGTAGGTTGTTTCACTCATTAATATTTCAACAGCACATTTTGGATTATGTAACATAAATTGTGGAGCATATTTTAAACTACTGTTTTCTTGCTTTGTTTGCAGCATGTGCCTTTCTCAGTCTATATGTCATTATTTTGTCATACCTCAACTGCTCTGCCTTACTGCTGGGAGGGATGATTATGTCCATGTTCTTGGGTACCTAAGATTCTCTCACACTGACATCAGTTCAGTTGTCCTTGAAAAGCCATAGCTTTCCCATTGCCCTCCAACATTATTCACATTTGCTTGCCTTCAAAAAAAGTCTCTTTCAATTAGCCTATAGCTTGTCATTCCTCTCAGAATAATGTTTAGACCCTCAAAATTCTCTTCTTAGCTCCCAGTTGTGTGGAATTAAGACTTACTGATCTTCAGATTGGAATCTTGTCCAGTATAATTTGTATTTATTCACTGAAAAGGTGAAATTAAAATAATCACTTTGCAAAATTAATCTCAGAGTTCCCAAACATACAATTATAGAAATATTTGAAGCACACACACATTTCTGAAATCATCTCAGTGAAACATGAAATAATGTTTAACTCTACTATGCTTAAAAGAAAAAAATATGAATAAACCCTTTAAATTTCTCAAATTTATCAAAAGTGTATTAATGAAATTTGTAGCTTTTCATAATGTTTTAAAAAATCAGAAATTCAGATAGTTTAATTAGTTTATGTAGTATTATATATGTTATATTAATGTAAAATGATAAATAATACACATACAAAGTATAATATAATGATAAATATTGGTATATAAGGAAGCTAATTGTTAAGGCTTAGATTTATTGTTTATAAAAAACTCAAGCAACCATTGTCCCCATCACACTCTGATATTATCTCTAACTGTAATTAAAGGTCAGATGGTATGCAGAGTAATTGATTTGCTTGTTATTTTATGTATTTCTGTCTTTCCAACATCACGTTTAAGATTTTCACCAAGAAACCTTAACAGATTTAGTCACAATTCTATGCACTATACTTAGAACGGTGCCTGAGTCCACAAAAGGAGTTCAATAGACATTCAGTGAATAAATGATAAAATGAATACTTTTGTTTATGTTTGAAAAATAAAGTGCAGCCAACATAAATCCTGAGCATTTACATAAAATATGAAAAGAAAACAAATATAGGTACATAGTATTACATTAATAGTTTTATTGAGAATCCCTTGTGCAAATGCTTTTTGCAGAAACTCACGATACATGATGTTTAAGTGCAGCATTTGTTTAGAAGAAGTAATTTCAAACTCTCACAGAGATGCCTTTTCTAATGTCATGACATATAAACAAATGGGAAATAAGGCCTTGGTGCTATTTTTGTATAAAGTGAAGCAACTAACTTCACACTGAGACAGACGCAGGGCATAGGCAGAAGAGAGGGTAGTTTATGTGTCTGTCAGTCTGTGGAGGGCATTAGGAAAATAAATAAAAGATAATAAATTCACTTGCTTACTCCATCCTTGATGTCATTTATAGTTAAACAAATTTAATCTTTATTACTTTACCATAGGAATTCATGTTTGGCCAAAAGGGAGAAAAAAAATGTAAATTACTAAAACAACAACAACCACAAAAAAAACCCCTCTAGAGTCTAGAATTTTTTAAGATGTTATTTATTTATGTGAGAGAGAGAGAGAAAACATGAGAAGTGGAGGGTCAGGGGGAGAAGCAGACTCCCTGCTGACAAGGGAGCCAGATGTGGGATTCGATTCTGGGACTTCAGGATCATGACCTGAGCCAAAAGCAGTCATTCAACCAGCTGAGCCACCCAGGGGCCCCTAGAATTTTTTATACACATTCCTAATCATTGAGCAAAATTATCTAAGGACAAGTATTTTCATTAATTGTGTCCTTGAAAAAAATAATTATGATTATTTGCCCTCTAATTCATCAGTAAACTAAAAATGATTGAAGACACATTTCTTTTTTTCTATTACCTATGGATTAAATTGTTGATTGAAATAGAGGCAGGAAATATCATCAATCAAATTACTAAGTAAATACACCTTTTCATAAGCTGGATACAATTTAATATTGAACACTGACTGAAGAAGACTTTCATGTTTCCAAATGGTGATTTTTACTCATCACTAAAAAAAGTAGGTTGGCAACCCATATTTGACATCAGTTTATTACATATCAATGAGTTATTCATTTGTACATGAAGATGCTAATGTCACAAAAGAAGACCTAGCAAAGATAAATATTTAGTAAGAGTTTAACCCAATCTTGAAATTTCTGAATAGAGCAAGAAGAGCACCCATATACTCAGGGACTTCAGTGGGCAGTAATGTATCATTTGACATTCAAGAATCCATTGAATTGGGTGCCTGGGTGGCTCAGTCAGTTAAGTGTCTGCCTTTGGCTTAGGTCATGATCCTGGAGTCTTGGAATCAAGTCCCTGTTAGGCTCCCTACTTGGTGGGGAGTCTGCTTCTCTGCTCCTCCCCTGGCTCATGTGTGTGCTCTCTCGCTCTCTCTCACTTTCTCTCTGTCTCAAATAAATAAAATCTTTTCAAAAAGGATCCATTGAATTCATAAAGCAAGAAGTAATTTTCATGACTAATTTAATAATTTTCTTTGAACTACATGCCTATTTTTAAGGACTTATAAAACCCAAGGAACAGAATTCTCAAAAAAATTAGAAAAAGACTTTAAAGTACATTATAATCTAAATAATACTCTTCAAAAAACAACAACAACAACAACAAACCAACCAGTCCTTGGAAGTAAGATTTCTGCAACTTATGTCAGAGGTCTAAAATTTCATTAAGCTGGAATACATTTTTTCTCAATTTAAAGTGTTAACCCTACATCAAGAGTTAAAATATCAAAATTTGATAGATGTGTTTAAAAATCTAAACAAAGACTTGTTTGAAATTAAGGAATTGGAAGCCTTCACAGATAAATGGGAATTATTTCTCAGGTTGTGTACAGCTAGAAGAGAGGAAGCCAAGAATAGAAAGCTGAGGAACATCGATACAGAATGGCCAGGATGAACTGAGTTGATCACATTAAATTACTGACAAAATTTTTATGTACATGGGGAGAGTGGTAGAGGATGGACAAAATGGGTGAAGGGGAGTGGGAGATACAGGCCTCCAGTTACAGAATGAATAAGTCATGGGAATAAAAGATACAGGAGAGAGAATACAGTGAAAAGTATTATAATAGTGTTTTATGGTGACAGTAGCTAAACTTGTAGTGAGCACAGCATAAAGTACAGAGAGTTTGAATTGCTGTGTTGTATGCCTGAAACTAATGTAACAGTGTGTCAACTCTACTTCAATTAAAAAAAAAGTGACAAAGAAATAAAGACTCAGAAAAAAACAAAATCACATATACATTTGGTCAAATCACAATTCCACCTTCAAAAATAAAAATATTTATTTTATATAAAGATGAATGCTGATATTAAATACAGATTTATTATATATAATTGTTTAAGATTTTATTTATTTTTTTGATGGAGAGAGAGCAAGCAGAAGCAGGGGGAGTGGCAGAGGGAGAGAGATAAGCAGGCTTCCCCCTGAGCAGGGAGCCCAATTAGGGGCTCGATCCCACTACCCTGGGATTGTGACCTGAGCCGAAGGCAGCCAGTTAACTGACTGAGCCATCCAGGTGTCTGTATCATGTATAATTATAAGATTAAGAGTATTATTGTACATGTACAGAAATAACAAATACTTCAAACTATTCTTGTTATAAAAATTAATAGACATTAATATGATTTATGCATTGCATGAGAACTAATACAGCTGTTTTGGTATGTGTAATATTTCACCTTTTTCTTAACATCTATTAAAGTTTTATTATAAATAATCAAGTAATATAAAATAGAACTCAGAAGCATTTTTAATCTATAGTAGGTATAAAGAACTGTATATGGAAAGTCATGATTAAAATGGGATGTAAGTGATACATATGTAATTACGTATTCAATTTTTTTTCTAAATACAGAAATTGGCTTATTACTCCGTAATCACTACTTTCTAGAAGATAGGCTTTTACAATTCAATAAAATTTCATTAAATGGAGGAAGTATGTAATTTGTCATTATTCAAATGAGAAATTTCAATTAAAGTCTAAAGTCAGTATTTAAAAATCTATTTAAAAAATCTATTTTAGTTTTAGTAAAAGTTAGTAGCCTGTTGTTGCTGATTCATTATGTGTTTGGCTTTAACCTAAAATTTATGCCTGTAAATTATGTATCTTGCACCTACAGTATATAGGTTTTCCCCAGATTCAGTTTAAGTCATTTTGAGGACCTCTTTCCATTGGTGATTGTGGTTATTGGCCAAATATTTGTAATTACTCCTCCTTCTAGTTACATGTTATACTTGCATTTTCTGGCTTTCTTATAGATTATTGTAACTATGTGATTAATTATGGTTAATGAGAATGTTACTTCCAGACTGCACATTTAATTACTTTTTTGAGTCTTCCTAAAACACCTTTTTTTTTCCTTTGCCATGGCAACTAGCAGTGTTTAAGGTTGTGCCTACTCCATCATCCTGAGAGAATTCTCTTTGTATCCTTGACAAGTACAGTGTGACCAAGAAATAAATTTTTGTTATTGTAAGCCACTAAGATTTTGCAGGTTTTTTTTTTTTTTTTTTGCTATTATAGCATAATTCAGCCTATCCTTACTGATGTAGAAACTGGTGCCTAGATAGGGTATGCCACTGTCACAAAATCAATTACAGACCATGTGGCAAACAGAATAAAAGCTATAATTTAACGACTGGAGAATGGAGTTTGTAATGCAGTGGCAAAACATTTGGTAAACTTTTGCCTGCAATGGTGGTAAAAACAAATATTGTACCTAAAGAGTTGTATTCCAAAAGAGGAGGTCAGAATATCAGCAACCTTTGCTCATTACTGTTGGCTGTATTTACAAAGCACTGCAAGGAAGAGGGTAACAAAGAGAAACAGAGGGTCTGGAGACTGGGTGAGAAGGTGAGTTGGAGTAGACAACTGCCACTCATCTCTAACGGGTAAAATACAATAGAAGGTTTTGAGCAACAAAGCCTGCTCAGAACTTACCTTTTGCATAGCTGAAATCAAAAGTATAGTAGTCACACTCATACTCATATACTCATTGCCAAGATAATGTGTTATACATTACCTGTTTTTCTTAACATCTATTAAGGCAATCATTAATGTGTATGTGTATGACGTTTCTTCTGAAAACTGAGAGGCCCAAAGCAACATAAAGTTTTCAAGTTACAGAGAAGCATGTATCCAAACAAACAACAATAACAAAATACTCTGTAAAATTGTTATTACATGGAACTTGCTAGAATCTAGAAGTAGGAAGCGAATACTAGAATTCATATAGAGATAGCATCTGTCTTTCTGACTTCCTGGACTCTGGTTTGGTGCAGGAACTATATGAACCCTTGAAAGTGGGGAGGGAGGTAACAGATTTTCAGTGTGGGAAGGAGGGTGAATTTTTGATAGAAAGGAGGACTAGTAGTCATTGATGCTATTTACCAAATATCTCTATTTTGGGGTGCCTGGGTGGCTCAGTCCTTAAGCATCTGCCTTCAATTTAGGTCATGATCCCAGAATTCTGGGATTGAGCTCTGCATGGGGCTCTGTGCTTGGCAGGAAGCCCGCTTTTCCCTCTCCCATGCCCCCTGCTAGTTCTCCCCCTCTCTCTCTCTCTCTGTGTCTCTTTCTGTCAAATGGATAAATAAAATCTTAAAACAAAATCAAGTATCTCTGTTCCCTTCCCCTTTGTGGGGAAATAGTGGGGTTTTATTTCTGGTTCTGCTTATGGTTGAATGGGAATGTTTGAGTAGTTCTGGCCTGTGAATTATATATAAGCACAAGTGGTGTATGACATTTCCATGCCAGGAGTTTTCTTGGCAGTTCAAAACCTCAGGAATAACATGTGCTCTGGAATGGCATTCAGCATTTGATGGAGGCTTCTTTGTCAGCCTGGTTCTTGGGTGGCTGATTAGGGGACTGTCCCTCCTCTACCCATTACTGACTTACAGTATACAGGTAGCATAAGGAAGAAATATAGTTTTGTTATTTTATGCTATTGAGATTTGGAAGTATTTATGAATGGCACGTGATTAAGTCTTTGGTGACAGACATAGAGAAGTATGTAACTTTGGTGAATTCTCCATTCTCAGTGGAGTCAGCCTCTCAAAGGCCCAAGTAAACCATGAATATTAAGGCTTGATATAGTAAGACCCAACTGCAGTACCTCCTATATTATTGAAGAGGAAATGGATGAGAATACTAAGTTTCCTTATGTCATGTTCCCAAATGTGGCTCAGTGGCTTATTATGGCTGATCAAATGTTTCTTCTGGTATTACCATGAAGGAAAGTTTTAGTAAACTCCAAAACTTACGGACTGGGAAAACCAGGATCCCTATATTATTTGTGACAGAATTAGACTCTGAGCAATAACTTCCTTGTTTAATCATTGTAACTTGCCATCTGTAAGCTGAGTCTTTTCATATCATGATTAGAGAGGCTGAATTATTTTTTTTCTCTAAGTATTTCTTGGATTACAGAGTATAATCTTAGAACTGTCATAGACCTAGGGTAAGAATAACTCGATCTAAAAGGACACCAAGCAGGTAAATAGTCTTTAATAAAATCCTTAATAATTTTTTTTTAAGTCCTAAAATAAATTTAAGTGTCAAGAAAAATGTTCCAAAGCTACAGGTATATTTACTAGAAAAGTTTTGTACTTCTCAGGTTTAAATTAGGGGTTCTACTAGATTAAAAAAAAAGTCCTCAGGCTAACAGGAAATTACAGGAGTTTGACCAAATTAAAATAGCATTCTTACTCTTGGTGGTATGGACTTTTTTTTGCAACACATTTAAAAATAAAATGAAATTTAAAAAGGGAAACAATTTGCATCTGCTTAGAAAAGTAGCCTATTTCACTTTCACTCTTTACTTAAACAGTAAGATGGCAGGAAGTTGCAATTGCAGAGTGAGAGGAAGGATAGGATGCTGGATCATTTTGGAACATTTTGAAAGAGCAAAAAATCAGATTTCTGTTTCTGCCATTTTTGCTTGAGGAAACATCATTTCTTGTTAGGTTGTTGTCCACAGTGCTGGACCAGTTTAGGCTAATGATGTTCACTCCCATCTGGGCCATCATTACTACAACAATGCTGGTAGAGGAAGTGTATATAACAAGTTCTCTTAAGCTGAAGAATTTTTAACCTCCTTTCCATAATAGTTTGTATAAACTCCTGCATATTTTAAATGACATCAACAGTATGATTCATGTAATTGACATGGATTCACAAAATTGCAAAACATTATTTTAAACTAAATCTTAGGACACTTTAGAAGAATTAAATTTATAGAATAAAATATGCCTTTTTTTCGGCACTGACTATATTTACCTCAGTTTTTAGCCTGATCAAGGTTGTATGTGTTCAGGACAGTAGGCTGTCAGATATACACGTTAGAATCTCTGTCTGAGGCTAAACTTGCTAGAATGTTCATCCAATAATTTCAATAATACTTTTAGATGCATAAAATCATTCTTTTTAAATTTATTTGGAGGGTTTCTCCTAATCTGAAAATTTAAATATGTCATATTTTTGGGAGTTCAGAGACAGAATTAAGATATGACAACTAACATCTATTCAAAAATTGCTTATTGAGAATAGGGCACCATGTTTGGTTTTAGGAAAATCGTTCTCAAGAAAGACAAAGAACTTACAGTCATATTGAGGAAATAGGCAATTGCAATAAGGGTAATAATAATAATAATAATCACACAAATATGAATTTACTTGTGATATGGTGCTAGAAAACACATGAGAAGAACTTTTCATGTTACAGTTTTTTAAGAGAAATTTCATTTATGCTGGAAATTCTGAGTATGGCCTTTTTTTATTTAAAAAAATGTGTTTCTCTAAAGCATTTGAATCCCCACACTAGATTATAAATTAGTTTGTATGTTTATTTTGCTCTATTCTATGCATATATTAGATGCTCAATGAATAATTTCTAAGTATTCCCAAATGTAACTCAATTGTACAATTCTTTCCCATGTAAGACCATTCATACTCCTACTCAGGTTTCATTCAAGGGTATTCTTTATGTGTGTTTAGGGAAATGTAGTATATATAGATCTCAGCATTAATTATATCTACTTAAAAGAATGCATTCATGTAAATAATGAATTAGGATTTACTCCCAAGTTCCCTTTTGTCTACAGTAGTTATTCTCATTAAAAAAAAAAAAAAAGACTTGAAGAAGTAGAGGAAGCAATAAATTTAAATATGATGATAAGGAGATTCCATATGTACAAGTTGACCTGATAAGATTTTAAAGACAGGATCTTAGGTATTACCAAAAAGACAGATTTCTATAATGCACGGCTTCTTTGAGTTCTTTTTATGGCACGGTGAATGTTACATTTGTGTGCCCAAAGTTTTTCTGAGTGTACACCCGATATTTGAGAAAAAGTCAATTTATCAGGTCAGTTGGTCAGTCCAGCTGCTTCTGTAGGTGATTATGATAAGAGTTTAAACAAAGTTGAATAAAAAGTCATCTTTCCATTAAATTCTCAAAAAGCTATCCAGATTGTCTAGTATTTGAGCTAGGTGTTAAAAAAAAAAAAGTAAAGAAGGATCTTGATAGCTATTGCATTAAATGTGTAGATTGCTTTGGGTAGTATAGACATTTTAACAGTATTCTTCTATTTCCATTTCTCTGTGTCATCTTCAATATCTTTCCTCATTGTTTTGTAGTTTTCAGAGTACAGATCTTTCACCTCCTTGGTTAGATTTATTCCTATTCCTTATGTTTTTTGGTGCAGTTGTAAATAGGATTCATTCCTTAACTTCTCTTTCTGCTGCTTCATTATTGGTGTATAGAAATGTGAAAGATTTTTGTACATTGATTTTGTATTTGGCAACTTTTGAATTTAGCAGTTTTTTGATGGCATCTTTCAGGTTGTCTGTATACAGTACCATGTCATCTGCAAATACTGAAAGTTTGACTTGTTCCTTATCAATTTATATGCCTTTTATTCCTTTTTGTTGTCTGATTACTGAGGTTAAGACTTCCGGTTCTGTGTTAAATAGCAGTGGTAAGAGTGGAAATCCCTTTGTTCTTGACTATAGAGGAAAACCTCTCAGTTTATCCCCATCGGGGATGGTATTAGCTGTGAGTTTTTGTATATGGCCTTTATGATACTGAGGTATGTTCCCCCTATTTCTACTTTGTTGAGGGTTTTTATCATGAATGGATGCCGTACCTTGTCAAATGTTCTTTCTGCATCTGTTGAATGGATCATACAGTTCTTATCCTATCTCTTATTAATGTGGTATGTAACACTGATTGGTTTGTAAATATTGGACCACCCTTGCAGCCCAGGAATAAATCCCACTTGATTGTGGTAAATGATTCTTTTAATCCACTGTTGGATTCAATTTGTAATATTTTATTTTATTTTTAAGATTTTATTTATTTGACAGAGAGAGACACACAGTGAGAGAGGGAACACAAGCAGGGAGACAGAGAGAGGGAGAAGCAGGCTTCCTGATGAGCAGAAAGCCTGATGCAGGGTTTGATCCCAGGATCCTGGGATCATGACCTGAGCCAAAGGCAGACGCTTAATGATGGAGCCACCCAGGTGCCTTGATTTTAATGAGAATTTTTGCATCTGTGTTCATCAGGGATATTGTCTAATAGTTCTTTTTAGTGGTGTCTTTGTCTGGTTTCAGTATCAGGGTAATGCTGGCCTCATAAAATGGATTTTGAAGTTTTCCTTCCTTTTCTATTTTTTGGAATAGTTTGAGAAGAGTAGATATTAGCTCTTGTTCAGATGTTTGGTAGGATTTGCCTGTGAAGCTATCTGATCCCAAACTTTTGTTTGTTGCAGTCCCTGCCATAACACCAACAAAATTTTTCATGGAGCTACAACAAACAATACTAAAATTTGTACAGAACCACAAAAGACCTCAAATAGCCAAAGCAACCTTGAAAAAGAGAAGCAAAGCTGGAGGCATCACAATTCTGGAGTTATATTACAAAGTTATATTACAAAAATTACAATTTGAGTTATATTACAAAGCTGTAATGATCAGGACAGTATGGTACTAGCACAAAAATAGATCAGTAGAACAGAATAGAAAACCCAGAAATGAACCCACAATTATATGGTCAATTAATTTTCAATAAAGCAGGAATGAATATCCAATGGGAAAAAAACAGTCTCATACAAAAGAATGAAACTGGGCCAGCTTCTTACTCCATACATAAAATTAAATTCAAAATGAAAGACCTTAATGTGACACTTGAAGCCATAAAAATCCTAGGGGAAAACATAAGCAGTAACATCGTTGACATCAGCCATAGTGATTTCTTTCCAGAGATGTCTTCTGAGTCTAGGGAAGCAAAAGCAAAAATGAACTATTGGGACCTCATCAACATTAAAAGCTTCTGCACAGTGAAGGAAACAACAAAACTAAAAGAAAGGGAGAAGATGTTTGAAAATGACATATCTGATAAATGGTGAAAGGTTTAGTATCCAGAATCTACAAAGAAATTCTCAAACTCAACACCCAAAAAACCAAATAATCCAGTTAAGGAATGGACAGAAGACACAAATAGACATTTTTCCAAAGAAGACATACCAATGGTGAACAGCTGCATGAAAGATGTTCAACATCACTCATCATCAGAGAAATACAAATCATAATTACAGTGAGATATCAGCTCACACCTGTAAGAATGGCTAAAATTAACGATACAGGGCGGAACAGATGTTGGTGAGGGTCCAGATAAAAGGAAACCCTTTCACACTGTTGGTGGGAATGCAAACTGGTGTAGTTACTCTGGAAAGTAGTATAGAGGTTCCTCAAAGAGTTAAAAATAGAATTACCCTACAACCCAGCAATTGCACTACTAGGTGTTTATCCAAAGAATACAAAAATACTTATTCAAAGGAACTCATGCAATCCAATTTTTATAGCAGCATTATCAATAGCCAAATTATGGCAAGATCCCAAATGTCCATCAACTAATGATGGATACACACACACACAGGAATACTAGCTATCAAAAAGAATGAAATATTGCCACTTGCAATGACATGGATGGAGCTAAAATGTATTAAGTGAAATATGTTATAGAAAGACATATATGATTTCAATCGTATGTGGAATTTAAGAAACAAAACAGATGAACATAGGGGAAAGGAGAACTAAAAAAGAGAGGGAGGCAAATCATAAGAGCATAAGAGACTCCATTTTTTTAAAAAGATTTTTTATTTATTTATTTGACAGACAGAGATCACAAGTAGGCAGAGAGGCAGGCAGAGAGAGAGAGGAGGAAGCAGGCTCCCCACTGAGCATAGAGCCCCATGCAGGGCTTGATCCCAGGACCCTGGGATCATGACTTGAGCAGAAGGCAGAGGCTTTAACCCACTCAGCCACCCAGGCACCCCAAGAGACTCCATTTTTAAAAGATTTTATTTATTCATTTGAGACAGAGAGATAGAGAACATGAGCATGGGGTAAGGCAGAGGGAGAGGGAGAAGCAGATTCCCTGCTGAGCCGGGAACCCAACATGAGGCTCAATCCCAGGACCCAGAGATCATAACCCGAGCTAAAGGCAGATGCTTAACCGTCTGAGCCACCCAGGCGCCCTACCATACGAGACTCTTTCTTAACTGTATAATACAAACTGAAGGTTGCTGGAGAGGAGGTGACTGGGGGATGAACTAAATGAGTGATGGGCGTTAAGGAGGACACTTGTTGTGATGAGCACTGGATGTTATATGTAAGTGATGAATCCCTAAATTCTACTCCTGAAACTAATATTAACCTATATGTCAACTAACTAGAATTTATTTATTTATTTATTTTGAAAGATTTATTTATTTATTTATTTGACAGACAGAGATCACAAGTAGGCAGAGAGGCAGGCAGAGAGAGAGGAGGAAGCAGGCTCTCTGCTGAGCAAAGAGCCCAATGTGGGTCTCGATCCCAGGACCCTGGGATCATGACCCGAGCTGAAGGCAGAGGCTTTAACCCACTGAGCCACTCAGGCACCCCAGTTAACTAGAATTTAAATAAAAACTTGAAACAAAAAGAGATTTATGTTTTAATAGTACTTTTGGAACAAAGTTGCCAAGAGTAGAATAGTTTATATAAAACTGGATACAGTGTAAACAAATTGTCAAGCTAAATGTATTGTTCAAAAGAAGGTGAAAATGTGAGATCAGTGGTCCACTTGTCTGTCACAATGCATATAAACCCAGCTCTAGGATTTGCCACATGCCTAGCTTTGGACAAGATCTTCTGCCTCAGCTTCATTATCTCTAAAATGAGCACAGTGTTTGCCCTTAAGCTATAGGGGTTTGGTAAAAATTAATGCATTAATATGTGAGAAGTTCTTGGAGCAGTGCCTGGAACATTCCAAGTGCTCAAGAAGTGTTGGTTATGATGATGATGAAGATCTATAGAGACATTAAATTATGAAGTAAACATTCTTTTGTGCCTTTAAACTCTATAGCCAAATAATTTTCTGTGCTACAATTCACTCTGCAGTAAAACTTATGGTTTATACTTGTATTCTCCTACTATTGGCCAGTCCTAATCTCATTCCATTTCAATTATCTCTGTAGGTTTGCCAGTGCTTTTGTAATAAATATTATGTGTCTTGTTTCTACCTAAAATTCAAACTCATAGTAACTGGGTTCTCTATCTTTATTTCTCTTATAAACATGAATCATATTATGCACCTATTAGATTAGGTGCTTAATAATGAACAATCAAAAAAAGAGGAAATAACCCCACTATTTGTCTGTGACTACTTAGTTATTCTAGGTTACCTGAGGTGATGAAATGGCTGCAAACAAATGATTTTATATATCTTAAATACCATGACTTTACATAAGTGCACATAGCATAACCTGCCTGAATTTCACATATTTTGAAAAATCAGGTCAACTGATACTTATTTTAAATCACCAAAAAATATAAGCCCTCAGTGAACAGAATTTCAGAAATGTTCATTTTGATTGGGCAAAGAAAGAAAGGGAATAACTTAGAAGTGAAATCAACAGTTGAGGTTAAAGAGCTGTTCTATAAGTAAATGCCTGTTTCATATTATTTTATCTGGTCTGGATGTGGAAGGTGTGAGTTTTAAGTGCGGCCAAAACCAAACAAACAACAACAACAAACAAACAAACAAACAAAACAAAACAAATAAAGAGAAAGAAAGACATTTCTTAAAAGAAAATAAAATCTGGGCCACATTTGGCTTCAAAGTTTCTTTGCTCATTTATTTGACTGTTGGCCTAAATTTAAGAAGTAAAATTTCAAGTAAGATAGTTTTTCTTTGGATCAGTTTTTGGACTGCAAATGAGGACACAAAATAGTAAATATTTGGGGGGGTTGTCCTTAAATCTCTATCATTTCTCTAGTGTTTGTTGCACACAAAGTTTATAGGCATGTGTCCAACTGTAGTTCAACATTTTTGGTCTATAAAAATCTTGAAATTCACATTTAATTCACTTATTTAGCAATCATTTATTGATCTGCATTAAAGCCGTACTTCACATAAGGCTTGAGAGTAGAACTAAAATCTGTTCATGTTAATTGAATCTCAGTACCTTAGCTTAGTAGAAAGGGATCGTGAACACATATGTTAAATCAATCAATTGATTAATAAAAGATGCTATGTAATATCTTCATTGTCATTAGGAAAGAACTGAAGACCTTACATATTACCTTTCCAAAGGTAACTTAAATGAAATTATCTGATTAATATTAAACAGCGAAGAGCTCATCAGGATATAGGCACAAATGAATCTGAGGGTTCAAATTTGTTCATTAGGTTCTAACTCTAGGTTGATTAGGCATCTTCTTGTACAAGATAGAAAGATGGTGCATGTGTGTGCTCACACACACACACACACACACACACCCCTTTCTTTCCAAGCATACATAATCAAGAACATCCATGCCTAATTTAATTGTGGTACGATATTTGAGAATTGAAGTACTTGGCTTCATATTCCAGGTGTGGTATTTCCATAACTACAGAACCCTGAGCTAGTTTTGTTTTTGTTTTAATCTGATGTCTTATTTACATATCTATAAAAATGGGAATAATCATGATGCCTATCTCATGGAATTATCTAAAGGATTAAATGGAATGATCCAACTTGAAAGGCCAGTATCATGCTTGACAAATAGAGGTTATCCAGTAAATGATAGCTGCTATTAATATTCTAGCTATTATGATTATTTTACATACTGAAAAAGAAAAAGTGTCCTCACCAATTCCCAAAGCTAGACAACCCTAACTCTCATCTGCCAAATCCCAAGTTGATGTCATGGGACCAGAGTTCTCTAAATCAGGAATACTCAATTTGTTTTCCTTGAATAAGCTGTAGATGTAGTTTATCATGGTCCAGAAACCTGTGGCTTAATAGTCCACAACCACCCATATATATTCAATATATGGTCATGTAGAAACAGCAGCAACAACAACAAAACAAGCAGGGTAATTGTAGTATCTGACACCGTTTGATGGTGAATAGAGGACACACAGCATGCAAAATTCAGTGTTCTACTGCCTATGTCTTGTTTACCTGGAGAGGAATATCAGCTATTGTCTTTCCTCACCGTGACATGAATTCTGAATTCTGTATATGTTTGTCTATTGTTCTGTTCTCTGAAAGGATCTGTTTTGATCAGATTATCTATGGTCAGATCTGGGAGAAGTGAGATGGGGTCCATAGTACTTTATCAGAACTCTTTTCATTCTTGTCTATTTAAAAATGGGGGATTTGCTTAGGACTAAGCTATTGTATGACTTCGTTGCCAAGTTAAAGTATCTCTGAAAGTATAACTCCCTTAAAACTCAGTAAAGTTCCACGCATTTTAGTTATTAGAAACTCCACAAACTACAAATACAAATCTCAAATCTTTGTTATCATGCTTGTTCTCAAATCTCCTTTGTCTTATAGTGACATAGCCACTTCAACCTTTTATATTTTTATTAAAAGTTCTCATGTTATATCTTTTTATATCTTTTAACTTTTAGTTTAACTACATTCTTATATTTAACATGGATTTATTATAGATGACATATAGTGGGATCTTTGTTTTTAATTGAATTTTTCAGCCTCTACTTTTGAAATGAAGTTCTTATACCACTTAATCTAATGATTTATTTGGTTGGGGTTAATTCTATACCTAGCTAAATATTATTATTTTCCTATTTAGAGTCTGCAATGTGTATCATGAACTTATCACACTCCACTTTCAAATGATACTATAACACTTCAGTTATACTGAAAGGACTTTACAACACTGTGATTTGATTTCACCCTCCCATTCTTTGTGCTGTTTTTCTTATATATTTTATTTCCATGTATGCCTTGTACCCCCAAACACTCTCTTGTCTGATACTTTATCCAGTCACTTCTCTTTCAGAGAGATTTTTAAACTGAGAAAAATATATGTATCACATATTTATCATTGCCAGTGTTATTCATTACATTTAGAAATGAATTTATATCTAGTAACATTTTCCTTCTACTAAAATCTTTAACAAGTTTTGTAGTGTAGATCTGCTGGTGATAAATTCTATCAGTGTTTGGTTATCTGAAAAGGTGTTTATTTCTTCTTTGTTTATTTATTTATTTATTTATTTAAGATTTTATTTATTTATTTGTCAGAGAGAGAGAGAGCGAGAGCGAGCACAGGCAGACAGAGTGGCAGGCAGAGTCAGAGGGAGAAGTAGGCTCCCCGCCCAGCAAGGAGCCCGATGTGGGACCCGATCCCAGGACGCTGGGATCATGACCTGAGCCGAAGGCAGCCGCTTAACCAACTGAGCCACCCAGGCGTCCCTATTTCTTCTTTGTTTAAAACAATACTGGCTTAGGGGCACCTGGGTGGCTCAGTCGTTAAGTGTCTGCTTTTGCCTCAGGTCATGATCCCAGGGTCCTGGGTTTGAGCCATGCATCCCCCTCCCTGCTCATTGGGAAGCCTGCTTCTCCCTCTCCCACTCCTCCTGCTTGTGTTCCCTCTCTCACTGTGTGTCTCTCTGTCAAATAAATAATAAAATATTTTTAAAAAACTGATTTATAAATAGTATAAAATAAATTGCACATGTTTATATAGTTTGATGGCTTTTGACATATGTATATAATCTAGATAATGGATTTTGCATCAACCCCAAATTTTCTCACATTCATCCTTCCTGCTTCTTACCACCCACTCTGATCACTGGCAACCATAGATATGTTTCCAGTTGCTACAGATTAGTTCGCATTTTTTACAATTTTATATCAACAGAATTTACAGTAAATACTCTATATGTCCGGCATCTTCAACTAAGCATAATCATTCTGAGATTAATCCATTTGGTTGCGTACAAGAATAGTTCATTCTTTTTAATTACTGAATATTTCATTCCATCAAGAAGTACAAGGAATAAATGAAAACATGTGTTTAACTTTTAAGAAACTGCCAAATTATTTACCACTTCCCCAGGAGGATATGAGACCTTCAGTTTCTCCACTATCTTGGTGGCACTTGGCAGTTCGTTTTTTTAGTTTTAGACCTAATAGGTTTGTAGTGAAATCTCATTATAGTTTTAGTTTCCTTTGCAGCTAATAATGTGGAACATCTTTTACTGTTCTTAGTTATCATCCATGTATTTTCTGTGATTAAATGTTATTTAAAAAAAAAACTTTACCTATTCATAATTGGCTTGTTTGCTTTGTATTTATTGAGTTTTGGGCTCTCTCTATATTTTTGAATATATGGCCTTTAATGTGACTAGAGTATATTTTCTCCAAGTCTGGGCCTTCTCTTTTCATTCCCTTAATAGTGTCTTTTAGAGTAGAAATTCTTTTTCAAAAATTTTTAAAGATTTTATTCATTTATTCGACAGAGAGAGATCACAAATAGGCAGAAAGGCAGGCGGGCGGGGTGGGGATGGGGGTGGGTAGCAGGCTCCCCACTGAGCAGAGATCTGGATGCAGGGCTTGATCCCAGGACTCTGGGATCATGACCTGAGCTGAAGGCAGAGGCTTTAACCCAGTGAGACACCCAGGTGCCCCAGAGTAGAAATTATTTATTTTTTTTAAAGATTTTATTTATTTATTTGACAGACAGAGATTACACAAGTAGGCAGAGAGTCAGGCAGAGAGGGGAGGGGAGAAGCAGGCTCCCTGCTAAGCAGAGAGCCTGATGCGGGACTCGATCCCAGGAGCCTGGGATCATGACCTGAGCCGAAGGCAGCGGCCCAACCCACTGAGCCACCCAGGCGCCCCCAGAGTAGAAATTCTTAACTCAGATGGATTTTAGTGTATTGATTTTGTCTTATGAATTATGCTTTTGTGCTGTGTTTAAGAAATCTTTGCCTAACCAAAGTTCACAAAGATTTTTTCATATGTTTTCTTTTAGAAGTTTTATAGTTTTTGGTTTTACATTTAAATGTATTACTCATTTGAGTTAATTTGTGTAAATGTTGTGAAATATAGGTACAAGTTTATTTATTTTTGCATATAAATTTCTAAAAATTCAGGCACTGTCTGTTGAAAAGACAATTGTTTTATCCACTGATCTGCCTTTGTACCTTTGTTAAAAATCAAATGATATATATTTGTACATCTATTTCTGTACTCCCTATTACATTTCATTTATCTAACAATTTGATACATTTGATACATATACCACATTATCATGGTTGCTGTACTTAGAATGTAGGTAGTCATCCTACTCCTTCTTCCTTTAAAAAAAAATTCTAGGGACGCCTCGGTGGCTCAGTGGGTTAAGCCGCTGCTTTCGGCTTGGGTCATGATCCCAGTATCCTGGGATCGAGTCCCACATCGGGCTCTCTGCTCATCAGGGAGCCTACTTCTCCCTTCCCCTCTCTGCCTGCCTCTCTCTGCCTGCTTGTGTGATCTCTATCAAATAAATAAATAAAATCTTTAAAAAAAAAAAAGAAAGAATAAAAAAAAATTCTATTCTATGTCCTTTGAATTTAGAAGTAACTTGTTAATCACTACAAAAAAAAAAAAAGACGCTTCTGAGACTTTGATCTGAATTGCATTGTATTTGGGAAAAATTCCACATATTTTGTAGTTTTTAGTATATAAAACTTAGACCTCTTGATTTCTCCCAAAATATTCCATATATTTGATCCTAATGTTGAGTATCCCTTTTTAAAAAATTTCAATTTCTGATGATTGAGAGGATATAGAAATATATAATCTGTATAGGGATTTTTATATTCTGCTGTGTTAATCTCTTACTTGTTCTAACAGTTTTTTGTAAATAACTGAATAATGTTTTACATAGATGATCTTCCATCTATGAGTAAAAGACAATCTACTTCTTCTCTTTTCAAAATGGATGGCTCTGATTTCTTTTTTGCCCTATTCCTCTAGCTAGAAACTTCAGTATAATACTGATTAAAGATTGTGACATTGGACATCTTAATTTTTTTTTTCTTGTCTTAGGGGCAAATTTTCTGTACTTGCAGTCAAATGTGATTTTAGCTGTAGTTACATAGGAACCTTTTATCTAGCTGAAGAAATTCCTTTGTAATTCTAGTTTATTGAGAGTTTTTTTTTTTTAATCAGGAAGGGATACATGCCAGATTTTGTTAAAGTCTGTTTCTATATTCACTGAGATGGTTAAGTTTCTTTTTACTTGTTTGTTAACGTAGTGAATTCCATTGAGTTATTTTTTAATATTAAGCCAACCTTATACCCATGGATCAAACCAAATTGTTCATGATGTATGATCCTTTGTATATATATTTTAATTTATTTTTACTAAAATATAGTTTTGATTATTTTCATTGATGGTTCATATGGGATATTTCTGATTTTTTTTTTCCTTGCAATGCCATTGTCTGGTTTTGGTACCATTATAATTCTGGCCTCACGAAGTTAGTTGTAAAGTTTTCCTCTCCCTTTTAGTTCTGTTTTCTGTAGGGTTTTGTGTAAAATTTGTTATTTTCCCCAAATAATGTTTTAATTCACCAGTGAAGCTGATTGTGCTTATAATTTTCTCTGTTGAATGATTTTTACTTACAAATTTGATTTTTTAATAGATATAGGGCTAGTCAAGTAATCGGCTTTTTTCTTCAGTGAGCTCTGCAATTTGTATATTTAAAGATATCTGTCTGTATTTTCTAAGGTGTTCAATATATTTGCATAAAGTAGTTTGTAATATACTTATTATCTTTTAAAAATATGTAGAAACCTTAGTGATGACATCCTTTGACATTAATAATTTGTTTTCCCTCTATTCATGATGATTCTAGCTAGAGACATTATTTTTATTGATCTTCTCAAGTAGCATTTGCTTTCAGTAATTTTCTTTATTTTTGTTTTTTTATTAATTTTCACTCTGATCTTTATTATTTTATTTTCCCCACAGTTTGGTTTTATTTACATTTTTTCTTTTTATAATATCTTAAGGTAGATTGATAAGGATTTATGTTCTTTCTTCTCCTGTATTTAATACTATATCGTTTACTATAAACTCTGATTCAGCTGTACCCCTCAAATTTGGTGTTTTGTTTTCATTCCCATTCAATTAAAATTACTTTGCATTTTTTTGAATTTTAAGTTTGTTGTTGACCCGTGGTTATTTGGTGTGTGTTATTTCAATTGCAAATATGTAGAAGATATTTCAGAAATCTTTCAATTGCTTATTTCAAATTTAACTACAATTTGATTGGAGAAAATACCTTTTGTGACCTTTATTTTTTTTAATTTATCAATTTAAATATTTATTTTATATGTTAGGGTCTGTCTCTCTTTTTTTTAAAGTATTTTTTCATATAACTTAACATTTATCATCTTAACCATTTTTAATTGTACTGTTCAGTAGCATTAAGTACATTCACACTGTTGTGCAATCTCCAGATCTTTTCATTTCACAAAACAATGATAAGCAGTGATATCACATCCTCCTTCCAACCCTTGGTAACTGCTATTCTATTTTCTATCTTTATGAATTTGATTATTCTAGGTGCCTTATGTAAGTGGAACTATACAGTATTTATCTTTTTGCGATTGGCTTGCTTTTTTCCCTTAGTAGAATATCCTCAGGTTTCATTAATGTTTTTGAATATTGTATAATTTTCTACCCTTTTTAAGGCTGAGTAGCATTCCATTATATGTAAATACCACATTTTGTTTGTCTATTCATTCATAGGCAGTTTCTCTACATTCTCACCAATATTTGTTATTTTCTGTTTTTTTGAGAGTAGTCATCCTGATCAGTATGAGGTAATCTCACTGTGGTTTTGATTTGCGTTTTTCTTTATTTTTAAAAAAAGTTTATTTATTTGTGAGAGAGAGAGCATGAGCAAGGCTAGTGGGGGCAGAGGGCAAGAATCTCAAGCAGACTCCCCACTGATCATGGAGCCTGACATGGGGCTTGATCTCAGGACCCATGAGACCATGACCTGAGCCAAACCTGGAGTTGGGCACTTAACCAACTCAGTCATCCAGATGCCCCTTGATTTTCATTTTTTTAATGGTTAGTAATTCTTTGTATCTTCTGGTTATTAATGCCTTATCAAGTAGATGAGTTGCGTATATTTTTTCCCAGTCCATGGGTGGCTTTTTCACTCTATTGATTGTGCTTTCTGATGTACAAAAGGTTCTAATTTTGATGTCGTCTAGTTTATCTATTCTTACATTGCCTGTGCATTGGTATCATATTCACATAGTCACTTCAGCGTTCAAGTTACGAAATATTCCTCTTTGTTTTCTTCTAAGTTTTGCAAATTTAGCTCTTACTTTTAGGTCTTTACTCTATTTTGAATTATTTTTTGTGTGGTGTAATAGAAGGGTCCAACTTAATTTTTTTTGCGTAAGATACCCAATTTTTCTAACTCTATTTGTTGAAAAGATTGTTCTCTCTCCATTGAATGCCGTTAGCACACAAAAAACATTTGACCATATATACAAGAATTTACTCCTGGACTTGCTATTTTGTTCTATTTGTCTATAGGTCTGTCTTCATGCCAGTACCACATGATTTTGATTACTGTAGCCTTGTGATTAGTTTTGAAATCAGGAAGTATGAGTCCTCCAACTGTATTTTTTTTCAAGATTATTTTGACTTTTCAGGATCCCTTGAGACTCTGTATGAATTTTAAGTTGGATTATTTTCTGTTTTTATAAAAACACTTGGGATTTTGATAAGGATTATATTCAATCTATAGATAGCTTTGTGTAGTATTAACAGCCTAAAAATATTAGGCCTTCTGATCCATGAACATGAGGTGAGTTTCCTTTCATTTGTCTTTAATTCTTTTGTTAATTTTTTGTAGTCTTCAGTTGTACAAGTGTTTCATCTCCTTGATTAAGATTAACCCTAAGTATTTTATTCTTTGTGATTCTATTGTAAATGAAATTGTTTTCTTAATTTCCTTTTTGGATTGTTCATTGGAGAATTTTTCCATAGCTGAGAATCTGGAAAGATGTTCCATGTGAACCTAAAAAGAAGTTGGAAATTTCAGTAGCTCTATAAATGTTATTCAGGTGATGTTGGTTAAATAGTTTTGTTGTTGTTGTTTGTTTTGTTTATCTTCTATACCTACTGACTTTCTGTCAAATATCCTATCAACTATTGAGAGAGGAATATTAAAATCCCCAACCATATTTGGTGATTTACAATCACATCAGCTTTTGTTTCTGGTATTTTGAAGTTGTTATTATTAGCCATTTAACATTACTGTATCCTCTGAGTTAAATGACCTCTTTTTGTCATTATGAAATGATCCACTAAAGAGTGATCTAAATAAAATGACAGTTGAATTAAAAGAGTTGCTAGCATTTCTGAGGATGGAAATAGAAGAAAAAGAAGAGGAGGAGGAGGAAAAGAAGAAGGAAGGAAGGAAAGAGAAGAGGAGAAAGGGAAGAAGGAGAAGAAAGAGGTGGAGGAAGAGGAGGAGGAGAATATAAAACAAAGATAGATTTAACTCTAAATATGGTGCAAGTCAAGGGAACCGAATAACTATTTGACCATGACTATATTTAGTCAAGTAAGAACTTTTCTGGCTGTCAAATATCCTTTTTATCTTTTTTTCTTTGAATGTGAAAGAATAAAAACCAGTTAGCATATAAGAATGAGAATGCAGGGTGCCTGGGTGGCTCAGTGGGTTAAAGCCTCTGCCTTAGGTTCAGGTCATGATCCCAGGGGCCTGGGATGGAGCCCCACATCGGGCTCTCTGCTCAGCAGGGAGCCTGCTTCCTCCCTCTGTCTGCCTGCCTCTCTGCCTGCTTGTGATCTCTGTCTGTTGAATAAATAAAATATTAAAAAAAAAAGAATAAGAATGTGGAAGAGCAAGTTTGGGAAAAAAATAACTGTACTATAACTCCTTTTTCCACAGAGGCACATACAATGACAGAGACCAAGTTGAGATAAGAGTAAAAGCTAAGCTTTATCATTAATAAAATTTGTAAATTTTAATTATTGATTTGGACTGACATTATTAATTACTGACTTGATATTACTTTTATGACTAAAATGATTATAGGAATTTTTGTTACTAAAAGTATGGATAAAGCTATAGAACTTTCTCTGAATTGTCTGAAAAATCAGAAATGGATTTATTTGCACTTTGAAAGACTAAAAAATAGTGATTTCAGACTTTCTCTCATAATCTTGCTTGTTTAACCTAACATTTACTTTATCATGATGTCTTTCCAATTTGTCTTTGGCTTTTTCCTAGTCTACCTTGGTCTGACCTTTCTCTTACTAGATGTTAATTTGTTTAAGTTCTACTAAACTATTCCTTCTCATCTTTGATGCACCCTTAATTGTCAGTGAGATGACAGATTTTTAAATCAAGACAGTAAATGAAATTCAGAGTCTAATTTTTACTGGCTTTTTGGTAAAGCAGTTAACAAGGATTCTGATTGAGGAGTTTCTTTACTTTGCAAAGAAAGCTATTTCCAGGTTATTTATCAAAGAGTTTTGAAGGGACCTCAAGAAAGCATCCTTCTTACCACATTTTTTACCTCCCTCTTCTTCACTTAACAATACAAAACAATTGAGTTTAGCTATATAAACATTATGCTAATCACATTCATTTATGCAAGCTACTTAACATTGTGCCTAATTACCATGAAGCACAATAAGGATTAGTCATATTATTAAATATGCTAGATAATTTTGTTGTAAATTGTATTGGATTAAAACCCTAACCCTGCTCATATGTGTTCAGATATCATATTATGTTGCTTAGGAAGTACAGTTACTCACAACTTAAAAAAGAAAGCTCATACTTTCCTTCTTTTTGTTGTTTTCTGTTATCCTGTCACTCTGAAGTTCTCTTAATGGCTTACATGGTCTTTTTTATTCTGAGGTGGATGGTCCTAGCATGTTGAGGAAATGTGTAGGCAACAGCTCCTTGATAATACCGTCCTTTAGACTTTTCTTCTTCATCCTCTTTCTAGGCGGTAGAGTCTCTCAGGTGATGTCATAGGTCCTCTTCTTTTATTCAGGGAGAGTGTGGACTTCTCATTTTTATTCATGGTTTTATGTTCCATCTATATGCAGAAGATTCTAAATATTTATCTTCTATCTAGACTGCTTCACTCTTCTATATCTCAACTCTGATTAATTCATATCTCCACACTGAAGATTCAAAAGCATTCCCAAATTAATGTATCCAAACCTCAGCTTGTGATATTCTACAGAAAGCCCCCAACCCCTAGTTGTCATTATCTCAGTAAATGCTGTCACGTAGTTCACTCATTAAATAGGTATTAATTCAGTACCTGCTATATTTGCTTTCATGGTGCTTATGCCTCAGTATATCCAAATGCTCAAGTCATACAATTAAAGTGTCTCTTGAGAATTCTCTTTCTCTTTAACTTTGTAGATTTAATTTCCAACATAAATGTCAAATTAGGTGAATATGCCACTGAAGCAGAAGCTCAGCAGTCCAACATGAGAAGAGGTTAAAAACACCTACAATGGGTATATAGACTAGTACTTACTTCAGCCACAACAACTACTAAATCTATGGCCACAAGAGTAATTACACATCAGACTAGCTATTGAGTGTGAATGTGCTAATGAAATGCCTTACTTGATAAGGATTTACTTAGAGACAGGATAGAGCTGATATTCAGATGAATGTCAGTTCCTATATTTTGTAGTAGTCTAAGGAAGGAAAAAATTGACACATTTTGCCAGTAATATTTAACTGAAAACACTTGGAGCGCCATAGTGCAAAACACAGTCAAGTAGGGCATGGATGGCAGATAGCCAGTGAAAACATTCTGTTTATGTTGTGAAATTGTGGACCATCTTAGCTAGCCATAACTATTTACTTCAAATAAAATACTGGAACAAACCTCGCTATTACAAAATCTTTGCCAGTAAGACAAACACTTTTCTTTGAAGTCTGTATTTGGGGTGTTAGATACTAAATAAAATATTAGTTTAGGAAAATATGTGCATTATTAGAAAGATGCGCTTAAATGAAAATACTATGCGTATTCACTTTTGATTTGTTTCTTACTTGTTTTAAGGCAATTACTATTGACAGCATGATTTAAAAAAATTCCTTAAACATATCTGATTTTGAATGCTGGATATGCTCCCAATGATATGTAATATTAGACAGGTAACTTAAGCACAGTTTGCTCTTCTATGCAAGGGAATAAGCAATTACGTTGATTTTGTGATAATAAGAAGTGATGTATATATGATAGCTCTTTGTAAACCATGTTACTCTGTACAATACTAATATTATAATAACAGCTATTTTTTGAGCAGCATTTACTCTAGGCACTTAATTCATTTAATGTAATATTATTACTAAAAGATTGTAAAAAGAAAACTTGCAAAGTTAAACATAGACACACATACACAAATGCATATGCACAAACATGTCATTCCTCCCTAGGGAAATCATCTCAAGATCAATATTATAATGGTTCGAGAACTGCCATTATAAGAGTCCCCTTGATAGCTTTACATGCTCATTTATTTTCTAAAATAGTACTCATTTAAGTATTTTTTGTTAAGAATTATATAATTGGACTCACTAGACATATTAGTATATCATTCTTCAAATAGTAAAGCCATCTTGTTCTAGAAAAAACTAGTAATCTGAATACTCTTGCTGCTCATCATAATTTTTTTCTAATTCCATAAGGATCTGACCTTACATTAGTAACACCAAATCCATGACAGAGCTGCTTGGTTTTAGAATTCATGTTTTTCCCTTATTGTCTAAGTACAAAATCTGATGGAAACTACAAAAAGCTTCTAAAATATTAAAGATATAAGTATAAAAAAATGTATGTCAGTTTACAAGCATTAAGTGATCAGAAGCTAAAATAAAAAAATAACTTAGAATTAGTAAAAAAAAAAAGAAATCTTATTGAGTCTTTTGAACCAGGAACATGGAAAAATGTCACCATTTATTTAGATTTTCTTAAATTCTCTGAGCAATGTTTTGATGCTTTTAATGTATAGGTCTTGCATGTTTATCATAAGATTTATCCCAAAATATTTATTATTTGTAAATCCAACAAAAGCTATGTAAGACCTATATACTGAAAAACACAAAATATCACTGAATGAATATTTTTAAAAGATCTAAGTGGAAAGGACTATAATGAGTTCAAAAGTCCAAAGACTCAATATTGTCAAGATGTCACTTCTCTCCAAATCAATCAACAGATACACATAAATTCTAATAAAAGTCCTAGCAGAAACTCTAAGACTTATTATAAAGCTACAGTAATCAAGCCAATGTGATATTGGTAAAAGAGTAAACAAATAGATCAATAGAATAGAATACAAAGAAATAGATAATGGGAAAATATAGTCCAGTGATCTTTGACAAAGGCACAAAGGTGATACAATGAATCAAAGCCTTTTCAACAAACGGTGTTGGAACAACTGGACATTCATATGCAAAAATATGAATGTAGACAGACCTTACACACTTGAAAAAATTTTATTCAAGATAGATCATAGACTTAAATGTAAAATGCAAAATGATAAAACTCCTATAAGATAACATAGGAAAACCTAAATGAGCTTGGGCTTGGTGGTAACTTTTTAGCCAAAACACCAAAGGCATGAAAGAAAAAATTGATAATCTGGACCTTAGTAACATTAAAAAAATTGTTCTATGTGAAAGACATTGTCAAGTGAATTAGAAGACTAGTCACAAACTGGGGGAAAATATTTGCAAGACACATCTGATAAAGGACTGTTAACCAAAATGCACAGGGAAATTCTAAAAAAAAATGCAGTATCACCTCACACCTGTCAGAGTGGCTCTAAAATCAACCACACAAGAGGGGTTCCTGGGTGGCTCAGTGGGTTAAGTCTCTGCCTTCGGCTCAGGTCATGATCTCAGGGTCCTGGGATCGAGTACTGCATCAGGCTCTCTGCTCAACAGGGAGCCTGCTTCCTCCTCTCTTTCTGCCTGCCTCTCTGCCTACTTGTGATCTCTGTCTGTCAAATAAGTAAAAAAAAAAAAAAAAAGAAAGAAAAAAGAAAAAAATTCAACCACACAAGAAACAACAGGTGTTGGGAAGATGTAGAGAAAAAGGAACCCTCTTGCACTGTTGGGAATGCAAACAGGTGCAGCCACTGTAGAAAACAGTACGGAAGTTCCTCAAAAAATTAAAAATAGAACTGTTTTATGATCCAGCAGTCACGCTACTGGGTATTTACCAAAGGAATACAAAACCACTAATTCAGAGGGTTACATGCACCCTAGGTTTATAGTAGTGTTATTTGCAATAGTCAAGATACAGAAGTAGCCTATGTGTCCATCCACAGATGAATGGATAAAGAAGAGCTGGTGTATGTGTGTGTGTGTGTGTCTATATGTATCTATATATGCACATTTATAAATAATGGAATATTATTCAACCATAAAAAAGAGTGAAATCTTGCCATTTGCAATGCCATGGTTGGAGCTAGAGAGTATAATGCTAAGTAAAATCAGCCAGTCAGAGAAAGGCAAATACCATATGATTTCATTTACATGTGGAGTTTAAGAAATGAAACAAATGAGCAAAAGAAAAAAAAAGAGAGAGACAATCAAGAAAGAGACTTTTAACTATGGAGAGCTCCCAGAAGGGAAGTGGGTAGGGGGATGGGTTAAATAGGTGATGAGGATTAAGGAGTGCATTTACAATGAGCACTGGATGATATAAGGAATTGTTGAATCACTGTATTGTACAACTGAAACTAATACAACACTGTATGTTAACTAACTGGAATTTAAATAAAAAGTTTTTTTTTTAATTTTATTTTTTCAGTGTTCAAAGATTCATTGTTTATGCACCACACCCAGTGCTCCATGCAATACGTGCCCTCCATGATACCCACCACCAGGCTCACCCATCCCCCCCACCCCTCTCCCCTCCAAAACCCTCAGTTTGTTTCTCAGAGTCACAGTCTCTCATCATTCATCTCCCCCTTCAATTTCCCCCAACTCACTTTTCCTTTCCTTCTCCTAAATAAAAACTTAAAAAATACTCTGAGCAATAAAAAACAAACTGATTAATAATTGGGCCAAAGACCTTAACAGGCATCTTGTCAAAGAAGATATACAGTTGGAAAATAAGCATGTAAAAAGATGTTCCACATCATAAAGTCATCATGATAACAAATTACAACAAGGAGATACACTACATACCTATTATAGGATGGCCAAAATGCGTAATACTGGGGATGTGGAGCAACAGGAATGCCCATACATTGCTGGTGGGAATGCAAACTGCTATAACCACTTCAGAAGGGAGATTGACAGTTTCTTAACAAAACTTAATGTGGGGGAAGACAAACCATGGGAGACCATGGATTCTGAGAAACAAACTGAGGGTTTTGGAGGGGATGAGGGGAGGTTGGGTGAGCCTGGTGTTGGGTATTATGGAGGGCACGTATTGCATGGAGCACTGGATGTGGTGCATAAACAATGAATTCTGGAACACAGAAAAGAAATAAAATGAAAAAAAAAACTTAATATGGGGGCACCTGGGTGGCTCAGACAGTTAAGCACCCTGCATCAGGCTCTCTGCTCAGCAGGAAGCCTGCTACTCCCTCTTCCACTCCTCCTGCTTTTGTTCCCTCTCTTGCTGTGTCTCCCTCTGTCAAATAAATAAAATATTAATAAAAAACAATTAATATGCTCTTACGAGGGGTGCCTGTGTGGCTCAGTGGGTTAAGCCTCTGCCTTCAGCTCAGGTCATGATCTCAGGGTCTTGAGATCAAGTCCCGCATTGGGCTCTCTGCACAGCGGGGAGCTTGCTCCCCCCCTCTCTCTCTGCCTGCCTTTCTGCCTACTTGTGATCTCTGTTGAATAAATAAAGAAAAAAAATCTTAAAAAAACATATGCTCTTACCATGTGATCCAGAAACTACACTTCAGTATTTACTCTAATAAGTTAAAAACTTGAATTCACACAAAAACTTACACAAAGATGTTTATACCAGCTTTATTTGTAATTATCAGAATTTAGAGGCAACCAAGATACCCTTCTGTAGCTGAATGGATGTGCAAACTGTGGTACATCCTGGAATATCTACCACTAAAAAAAAAAGAAAAAAGGTATCAAGCCATGAAAGATGAGGAAACTTAAAAGCATATTATTTAATGAAAGAAGCCAATCTAAAATGGCTACATATGGTTGAGTCCAACTGTATGACATTCTAGAAAGGGCAAAACTATGGAGACAGGAAAAAGATCAGTGGTTGCCAAGGGAAAGGGGGAAGGGAGGGCTAAATGGGTAAAGCACAAAGGATTTTTAAGGCAGTGAAACTGTTCCATATGATGTAGAGTGGTACATACAAGCCATTATACATTTGTCAAAACCCACAGACTATGTAACACCAAGAGCGAACCCTAAATGTAAACTATGGACTTGGGTGATAATATGTCAGTTAAAGTTCATCAATTATAACAAATATGTTACTCTGATGAGACATGCTGATAATGCTGTGCATGTGTACGGATGAAAGTAAACAGGAAATCTCTGTACCTTCCTCTCAGTTTTACTGTGAACCTAAAATTGCTCTTTAAAAATTAGTCTATATTTAGAATTTTTTTTTGGAAATTGACAAATGGATTCTAAAATACATAGGTCAGTGAAAAGAACTTAGAATACCCAAATCTACTTTTAAGATGAAGAACTAACACTACCTGATTTCAAAATTTATTTTAAGTTATTTTAACCAAGACAGTATTACTGGCATAAAATAGCATACCTAAGTATCCCTAATCACATATGGATGGCTAAGTGTAAAGGTAATCCAGTGTTAAAAAGTATTTTCAACAAATGAGAGTGGAATGATTGGATATTCGTATGTTAAAAAAATGAACTTCAATACAAACTGTGCACCATAAATAATAATTTTAAAAGGATCATTAATCTAAATGTAATACCTAAAATTTTACAACTTGTAGAAAAAAATTGGAGAAAAGATCTGTGGCTTTGGCTTAGGCAAAGAATATTTCGAATATAACATCAGAAGCATGATCCGTAGAATAGCAAACTGATAAATGGATTTTATCAAAATCATAAATTTCCAGTTTCCATGGACACTATTAGAATGGATAGACAAATTATAGACTATAAGAAAGTTACTTACAATATAGCATAGTATAGTATCATCATCATCATCCTCTTCATCATCTGAAATCAATTATTTTTTTATTATTGTATGCTTGGGACTGTGGTAAATGTTTTAGATATTTCACTAAACCCTCTGAAAATCCTGTAAGGAAGTTATAATTTTCTTCATTTCACACAAGAGTAAAAAGAAGATTTGAAGGACTAGGTAAAGTGTTTAGGTCAAAATCAAAGTATCTGGATGTGAATGGCTATCTGGTCTTTTCTTCACCTACCACCCAACCATATAAAACCCACAATTATTGGCTCACATAAGAATTATTGAATAAATGAATTGAACACAACACGGGACAAAAATTGGCACTGGCCACTCAACACATCAGCAAAAACAGAGCTTCGTCAGTGATGGAACCACACTACACTGACTAGCCAGAACATCTTTTATACCTGTGTTAATTCTAAATGTCCAGTGTTTTTCTTATTTACACCTTCCTCCCTTATTCCTGAACTGAATACAGTCTCTCTTCTTCCTTTTCCCACTTTTCCTTATAGAAACTGGTGCTGCCTTGCCATTTAAGTGGAATTTTAATGCTCTAAGTATCACTTACTTAGTACACCAACACATCACAGTAGTTAACAGGTTTTAAACATATATATGCAAAGATACTGAAAAATGGAAGACACTAATTTGTGTGGGTTTTGTCCTCCCTCTCCTGTTTGGAAATAGGAGAGATTTTGAAGATACAATTAAGGTAAATACAGATGGTTCCCAACTTATGATGGTTTGACTTACAATTTTATGACTTTGCAGTGATGCAAAAGTGGTAAGCATGCAGTAGAAACTGTACTTTGAATTTTGAATATTGATCTTTTCCCAGGCTAGCTATATGCAGTACAATTATCTCTCATGATGCTGGGCAGCAGCAGCTGTAGCTTCCAGTCAGCCAGGCAATCATGAGGATAAACAACTGATACACTTACAACCATTCCATACCCACACAACCATTCTGTTTCTCACTGTCAATACAGTATTCATTAAATTACGGGAGCTCTTCAACACTTTATTCTAAAATAGGCTTTGTGTTGGATGGTTTTGCCCAACTGTAGGCTAATGTGAGTGCTCTGAATACATTTAAATTAGGTTAGGCTATGCTATAATGTTCAGTACGTTAGTTATATAAATGTGCTTTTTTTAAAAAAAGATTTTATTTATTTATTTGACAGATAGAGATCATAAGTAGGCAGAGAGGCAGGCAGAGAGAGAGGAAGGAGCAGAATCCCTGCTGAGCAGAGAGCCCGATGTGGGGCTTGATCCCAGGATCCTAGGATCATGACCTGAGCCTAAGGCAGAGGCTTTAACCCACTGAGCCACCCAGGCACCCCTATAAGTGTCTTTTAATTTCTGGTATTTCCCACTTATGATGCATTTATTAGGACCTAACCTCCTTGTAAGTCAAGGAAGATCTGTATGATTTCTTAGTGTCTACTACTGTAGATATAATTATTTAGAAAATATAACTATGCCCAGATGGTTGGTATTTACTTCTCACTCTCCTCAGTGGTTCCTGCTTTTTTGAACGTGTTAACACAATGTGAATTTCACTTTACTAATGGAATCAAATCTGAAGAAATAAGAAATAATGGCTCCTAATTGTGCCAAAAGACCTTCCTGAATTAGCCCATCTTCCAAATAGCATCTAGTTTGGTTTCATATTTGGAGGCTTAGCAGTTTTAAATCGTTATCTATGGCAGTATGGATTGCATTACTTTTCTATATCCTTTAAAATATTGGCTGACTTCCCCAAATGAAACTTTTTCTCTCTTTGTGTAGCAGAATCCAAGTAATTAAAATTCATTTTTCCCTCACTTTCATTTAATCTTTCTGAAAGTGTCTTTATCTGACTGAAAAGTAATGCTTTCAATTCCCTTACAGATTAAAATATACTAGTAGAAACATTTCCAGCTTATATTTATTTCATTGAACCTTTGACTGATTCCCAAAATAAAAAAAGAATAAATTATTTGTCCTCATTTTGGAATGTGTGAAGAAAAGAGGCTTGAATATCTACCTAATCTTAGGTATTTCTTTTCTTAAACTTGGTCATGTGAATTATCTTCGGAGTCATTGTGACAGGTAGAAAGTAAAATAGCAATTACTGAAAACAGTTCCAACAGGAGACAGTTTATACTTCCTGAAGGGACTGTGTATTGCTCAAAACATCAAGTGGCTAATTTGTTTATTACATATAAGAATCTATCTAACTGAAAACTAAAATAAACTCTTAGTAGATATAAAGGCAAAACATATGAACAATTTGACACAAAGAATATATTTACACAAAAACATAAGGAAACTTATTCAACCTCACCAGTAATCCATTTAAACCAAATATTAGGTTAATGACGCATCTGCCAAATTAACGGACGCTAATACTAATACTGGTAAGAGTGTGGTGACACTATCTTACTCTGTTACTGTTGGAGCATACAGCCCTTCAATTATTTAAGACATTTTTTGAACAGACATTATGTGTTAGGACTTGATGGCATAATTCTAATCACAGCAATTTACTAACATGTTACGCTCCATTGGTACAATGTATATGTGTACATGTATATGTAAATATGTGTGTATGTGTTGACAAAGCTATGAAAACTTGGAAAATGTAAATGTGCATCATTGGGGCTTGATAAAACCAATTTTAGATTGCCCACTCTTTTTAATAGTATATAGCCTATCAAACAAATAAGATACACATAAGTGATCCAAAATAGAACTCCAAGACAAAGATGTGTATAGTGTGTGTGCAAGTAGTATGCACATATACACATATACATATTTTATTATAAAAATTTTCTTCATATATAATGTCTATGCTACATATGTAGAAATGCTGACAAATATGAGTGCGTTCATTTGGGCAGGGGAGTCATTGGAAGATGTATGAGTGAGCCATCATGTAAATTCATAACCGTATGAACTCAAAACTGTAAAACTGTTAAGGATGGTTATAGCCAGAGTGGGGATTCTGGGAAAGTGATGAGTAACAAAAGAGTTATTATTAGTTTGCTCTATTTATTTTGGTTGAATGTTTCACAGAGAATATTTTCATATATATCTATGTAATTTAAAAAAAAAGAGCCCAAACCAGAATATATATTATTCTTTAGAACATTAATTTATTGACTTGACAAACTAAACACATCTATTATTATTTTTTTAAAGATTTTATTTTTATTTATTTGACAGGCAGAGATCACAAGTAGGCAGAGAGGCAGGCAGAGAGAGAGAGGGGGGGAAACAGGCTCCCTGCTGAGCAGAGAGCCCGATGTGGGGCTCAATCCCAGGACCCTGGGATCATGACCTGAGCCGAAGGCAGAGGCTTTAACCCACTGAGCCACCCAGGCGCTCCAAACACACCTATTATTAATGAAAGAAATTACCTAGTCTGCTCACTTCAAGTCTGTTTTCGGCAGATTAGTAAGTATTTAGACTTCTCTGCCAATTCCTCTCAACTTAACCTCGTTCTTAACTCATATCTGTTTGAATGGAGAAGTACATGGTTGTGGGGAGGGGTTATGTTCCCTATTTCTTCACTGAAGAAGTCTTTGAGACAATTAAATTGTATAAATCTATCAGTCATATTGTGGAGTGAGTATAAAGGTATTGATTATCAGTTTTAAAATTCAATTCCATTTGTTAAAGTATATGTTTATTTCTCCAGTCTGTGTTCCTCCCTGTACTAGGTGAAAGATATGCTTTTATATAAGTCAGTAGTACACAAACCTTGCACTTATTACTTATAGAGCTTCTGAAAACACAGATTTCTGAGCCCCTCCCATGGTGTCTATGATAAGCCTTTCTAGATTAGAATGCTTTAATGTGCATTGTTAATAAGTCCTCAGAAGATTTTGGAATTGTGATTTCAGCCATGATACTTCTTTTTTTTTTTTTTAAGATTTTATTTATTTATTTGACAGAGATCACAAGTAGTTAGAGAGGCAGGCAGAGAGAGGAAGGGGAGCAGTCTCCCTGCCGAGCAGAGAGCCCGACGTGGGGCTCGATCCCAGGACCCTGGGATCATGACACAAGCCAAAGGCAGAGGCTTTAACCCACTGAGCCACCCAGGCACCCCCAGCCATGATACTTCTAACTAATGGAATAAATAAAAGAGAAGAACTAATCCCAGACTTCATAGAATTTAGAATCTAATTGGGTTGTATTATTTCTTATTGTATTGTATTGTTATTATTATTTTGTATTGTTTCTTATTGTTGCTATAACAAATATTGCTAAATTAGTTGTTTACAATGACACAAATTTATTATAGTTGTTGAGGTCAAAGGTATACAAGTGGGTTTCAGGATTGTGAATTTTCTGGGGACCCCAGGGGAGAAAGTTTCCTTCATTTTCTGATTTATAGAGACCACTGCATTCCTTGACTTGTGGCTGCATCTTCAAGGTACAGTATCTTCAAATCTCTTTCTTTGCTTTGTCATCGCATCTCCTTCTCAGACTCTGACTCTTCTGCCTTTCTCTAATAAGGAACCCTGTGATTATGTTGGGCCTACCCAGATAATCCTGGATAATCTTTCCATCTCAAAAATCCTTAGATTATGCTTTGTAAAATAGCATATTTAGAGATTCTCAATTAGGTAGGCATGACAAGATTCTGAATCATAGAATGTCATATTTGTAGGTATGGTGGTAAGTTAATAGTAGTGTTGAACAATAAGTAAAAAACATTTTGCCATGGAGTTCTGACTTTCAGTGAACCAAACAACCAACCAACTGTACAACTTAAGTCAATAGATCTCTTTTGAACATTTATTCATTGTAAATGGAGTTTAAATAGTTATTTCTAAAACACCTAATAGTTCTTAATGTTGTGGTTCTATAACTAGAGGTTAGTTTTGATTTTTTATGACAGTCATAAGTAAAAAATCAGTGCAGATTTAAAAAACGCAGGTTGTCCAAATTTTAGGATTTGTATCTTTATATTTCAGTACACACATGTCTTCTCTTTTATGATATAATTTCTGTGTATACAATTATGCTGTGTTTACCTGGAAAAAATACAGCTTTTCTTGTAGTAGAAGCCTATGGGAATAAATGTATTTTAGAAGTCATCTAACATATAATCAAGAATATAGAGAATGCAAAGATAAAATAAAAAAAATATTAACTTAATTGTGATAATTGCGTTATTTATACAGATCCTTCAGAGTCCTATGTCAGCAAAGAGAGATGTGGGTTTTCCAACCTTTAAGCAGAGATAAACAACATGATGAGGGCTTATGAATTTTCCCCAGATGGTGAATTTTTCGTCAAAATTCAAATGGAAAGAGATTCCCTCAAATAATCTAACTCAATATTGGTAATACCATTTACCAGCAGAGACAGGGTGAGATTTCTTATGTAACAAAATTTGTTTTACTAAATTTCTAAGGAAATGAAATGTCCCAAACAGCACTCAAAACTGTTAGCTTAAATATGTCTATTTGTTAATACAAAGGTAAGACTTTAGTGTTTCTCCTCAAATATGTGCAAATGTGGAATTTGCTGTAGCCACAAAATGGTGTTTTCAGTATAATTTAACATTTCTTAAGCACCACTAGAGGGCAGGATTATTTCTCAGTTTTACCTATACTGATACCCATAACTATGAGATTAAAAAAATAATGAATGACATCATGCTTACATTTTGTTAAGCAATTTCTATATGATAGCATTTTCAGATTAACTTCATTCTAATACTATTGTATCTTATTTATTTATTTTTAAAGATTTTGTTTATTTATTTGACAGATCACAAGCAGGCACAGAGGCAGGCAGAGAGAGGAAGGGAAGCAAGTTCCCCACTGAGCAGAGAGCCTGATGCAGGGCTCAATCCCAGGACCCTGGGATCATGGCCTGAGCCAAAGGCAGAGGCTTTAACCCACTGAGCCACCCAGGTGGCCCTCTAATACTATTTTAAAATGTCCTTTAAAAAATACTCAAATTCCAACCTACTTCACAAATCATTTTACACATTTAAAATTAGACATTTATAGTTTATGGGCAGAACCTGCTGTTTTGAGTTTAAACCATTCCTGGTTTACTTAAGTATAGGGGAAGGTTATTTTTGTATTTGTTTTTGTTTTTCAGTCAAGAAGAACATGGAGGAAAATAATAGTGGAATTATGTATTTTGAAAACTTAGTTTAGATTCAACAACTAATTAAACCTTTCTTTATTGCAGGCCATTTTGTTAGACTGTGAGCACAGAAATAGCACATGTTTCTTTAGGTATATCTTCTTTTTGAAACCAGTCTTTATTCCTCTTTCCAGAAATGAATTGGAGTATATTTTGTATGCTTTTGTACTTACCTCCATTTTAGAATACAAAACATTAAGTTAAAATCACCCTCAAACTCTACCCCCTCACAAGAGTTGTGAGCTCCTTGGGCACAGATCCAAGATTTTGTTGATACTATATCCAAGCATGCAAAATAGGACTTGCCAGAAAGCAGATAGATACTCAATAGAAATTTGTGGTTTTATTATAATAATGGTAGGAAAAAATCAATGAAAAATTAATTATTTACTATGGTAATATCTATACTGTATATTATTTTATTTTATTCAATTTCACATCAATATAGTATTGATTTTAAAATGATAAATGGAGAAAAGTGAATCAACAACTTAGTTCTCAGTGAAGTTCAATTCAGCAATCATGTTTTAGGAACCTAATATATTTCTTGTATTTTGCCCAGTGCTAGGCATAAAAACATGGAAAGAAATAGTCTAATCCCTTAAAAGACCAATGCAAATAAAAGTACATAAAACAGATAGCTTCAATCCTTATGATTAAGATTAAACATTTTAGTCAATTTATAACTGGTCTTCAGGCCAGCTAAGGAAAATATGTTACGTTCACCATTTGGATTATGCAACTGCCCAAGGAATCAAAGAGCAAATATTCTGCCAAATGACTCTGCAACATAGTAAGTTCAAGCTGTATAGTAAAATAATATCAAAGCGTCATATGAAAATAATGGGTGGATCATTCAAACAGGTGTGCTCTTGAGGCAAGTGATAGACTTTAAGAAATGCTGCTTAGGGGACACCTGGGTGGCTCAGTGGGTTAAAGCCTCTGCCTTTGGCTTGGGTCATGATCCCAGGGTCCTGGGATCAAGCCCCACATTGGGCTCTCTGCTCAGAGGGGAGCCTGCTTCCCTCCTCTTTCTCTGTCTGCCTCTTTGCCTACCTGTGATCTCTGCCTGTCAAATAAATAAATAAAATCTTTAAAAAAAAAAGAAAAAAGAAAGAAATGCTGCTTAGTTGGCCTGTGAACTCTGGGCTCAAAACCTTGTGTGCAAAAAGTCCACGATACTGGAAAATAATAATTTAAAGTATTGTACTGCATATTTATATACTGTGTAGTACATATTCAGAAAAAAATATATGCATACATAGACACATTCACACATACACACCCACACAAACATACACACACAAGAACAGGTACAAACACTATTCAGCTTTAACTATATGAGATGATGTGATTAAAATATCAGATTCTTCTTTATAAACATTTGATGAAAACTTCATCCAGATGTCACACACACACACACACACACACACTCACACAAACACACACTCACACACACACAGTCTTTATCATGGTCTGATTCAAAGTTTCCTTCTCTTGTTTTCTGTCATTTGCTGGAAATTATGTATCTTTGATACTCAGTTTCACACATTCTTTCCTATTATTTGGATATATTCTTGCACCAGAGTTGTGTCTGCTTTTAATTGTTATAAATATATTTCAAGGTACAGAGTTTTCAACACTGTATTTTCTTTTTCTGCCAGATATGTTTATGTTTAGTCTTATACTGATTAATAAAAATTTGGGAAAATTAACATGAATGAATATTTTAAGTGGTAGTCAATAAAGTTTACACAGGAAAGGAAGTGAAAATTAATAGAACTAAATAGATTGCAGGGAAAAATTAAAAAGTGGCTTAATGGAAAACCTTCTTATTAAAGGAGTAGGTCAAGTATACTGGGAATAACAAAAGAACTGTAAGGCTAAATATAATCAAAGAGAGACTTTGTGATTTCAGTGTTAATCACTTATCTGATTAAAAGAAGAAAAGGAATTTTTTGCTTAGCTGCCAGGACATTACTTGGAGGGAGAGACACTTTCTGAGGGTGACTTAAGTCTCTCTATTCTCTCTTTTTTTTTTAAAGATTTTATTTATTTGACAGAAATCACAAGTAGGCAGAGAGGCAGACAGAGAGAGAGGAAGGGAAGCAGGCTCCCTGCTGAGCAGAGAGCCTGATGTGGGGCTCCATCCCAGGACCCTGGGATCAGACCTGAGCCGAAGGCAGAGGCTTTAACCCACTGAGCCACTCAGGCGCCCCTCTATTCTCATTTTGAAGGATTGTATATACTTTATTCTGATTCCTATTTACCATATTTTTTACAGGAGGCAGGAATAAAACTGTATTTTGATATTCTCAAGTACTTGTGATTTTAAAGTACAAATTATATATATGTGTATACATATATATATAATTTATATATATATGTAAATATATATACATATTATATGTGTATATATATAAATTTTATATATAATATGTATATGCATATTATATATGTGTATACACATATATAATTATATTAACATATAATTGTGTATATAATTAATTACAAACATACATATATGTACATGGGAAAATACTTGATGGGATCTTTAGCTTCTTTTTCTGCATTTTCCTATAGATACAGGAAGGACCTACTTTTCTAGATTAAGTAGCCCTTATTTGTGAACACTGAGAATGATTGCTCTTGTCCTTGAGTGCATTTACTAACATAGGAGGGTAAATATTTAGAGCAATACATAGGGATTTAGACTTATGATTCCTATTATTGTGAAGAAATGTAAATATTTACAGCATATTTATCCCATGATGTTTGCTTCAGGACTCAGAATAATGAAATGAAACAACTATTTAAAACAAGTTATCTGCAACCTTGAATAAATTTATGACTTAACACAATGTGAAAGATGTTATAGCTTCCTGCTACCCTCGTATGCATGAAAACATAATCAGTCTCAATATAGTCAACACTTTTTATAGATGGGCAAACTTAAAATTGAGACTATAAGTACTCCATAAGTGTTTTAAAGAAATAGAGTTTTTTTAAGTGGAAAATTGGGGAACTAATTAATTATAATTCTCCACCTTATCTCATAAACATAGAAAGTCAGCAGGATAAATTTAACTTACTTTTTTTTTAACACAATATGTTACAAATTCTGCTGGTATAGATATGTAAGTAAATTAACTTTAAGTGATATGTTCTGAAGATGTGTTATGTTAGCAGAAAATAAGAGTAAGTATTACAGTATAACCTCTGTTTCAGAATAAGAAAATCATTTCATTTTTGGCTATTTGTTTATTTAAAATTCACAGTTCTAATTTGAAGGGATTAAAACTTCTCTCTCTTTTTTTAAATAAGATTTTATTTATTTGACAGAGAATGAGAGAGATCACAAGTAGACAGAGAGGCAGGCGGGAGGTAGGGGGGAAAGACTCCCCTGCTTGGCAGAGAGCCCAATGCGGGGCTCGATCCCAGGACCCTGAGCTTGATCCCAGGATCCTGACATCTTGACCTGAGCAGAAGGCAGAGGCTTAACCCACTGAGCCACCCAGATGCCCCAAAACTTCTCTCTCTCTCTCTCTTTTTTTTTTTTTTTTAAGTATTGGAAAACAATAGCTCTTTGGAGACTAGCTCAGACATTGACATTTTTCTCCTTACTGTGAACTTGTCTACTCTTGAAAACATTTCTGGTTCTCCAATATAGCTATGTTGACATCAGTTCCCTTAGGTTAAAACAAAACAAAACAAACAAAAACAGACAAACAGAATACATATATAAAGCTCGCAAGAGTGTGTTCTGTAAGTGGTTTCTTACCTTGGTTGGCCTGGTACAAGGAGCAAGATGACAGGAGTCCTTTCTTACCAAATGCCTCTCTTGCTGATTGGTAGGGAAGCCTCTTCTGTGCATCCCCTCACCATGGGCTCATCACCGTTGTCACCCTTATCACATTGTTACTATAATTATTTATATGGTTACCTTTCCCAGTAAACAATAAACTCTTTGAGAATAGAGAATATGTCTTAGTCTTTGTGTCTCCAGTACCTGAGACTATTTTTTTAAACTATTTTGATACCAAATTTTATTCAATATATCTTTGACTGTTTATCTAATTTTCACCATTTTATCTGTATTCATAACCCTATCCTGGATGAACTGTAATAGGAAACATGGCTTAGTTTTGAACATGCATTTTTATGAAAATTAACATTCCATTGAATAAACCTAACTCCCTCTTGTTTGACACTGGGGAGTATCTAAATAAAATTCCAAACCATTCTATACTGCTCAGGTTTTACATAGTCAATTATCACATAAAACAGATTTGCACAATTCTCTTGGGATTTCAATTCTCAAAATGTGTTTAACCAAACATTCTTCTTTAGTTTGCCAGTGAAGTTATATAGGGTATAGAATGTGTGTGTGTGTGTGTGTGTGTGTTTGGTCTGGACAGAATTATAGTGTCTATAAACTAAGCGAACAAACACTGTTATTCCTTTAGATTAACAGAGTTGGGAGAAAGTATTGGAAATGCTCACTTACCAAAGGACCATTTGTTTATTTACTGCTGGGTAAAAAGTAAGCATGCCATCATGTATACCTATTGCTTTAGCCTTGGATAGATGCATTAGGGTCCAGTGGGAGGGCACTAGAATTGCCAAAGCCAAGAAAGATACTATGCATGTGGGTTAGCATAAAACACAAACATAATTATTGACCAGACATGGTGTTTTAAACACTGTTCTCCACTAAAAGTGACTTTGGGCTCCTTGGGGAAATGATTGATTCTAAAGCTAGGGCAGGGAAGTACAAGGTGAGCCTAAATAACTTATTGTGTCAGAAAGCAGAAAATATTTTTATTTTTCAGAATTAAAGAATGCTATATAAACAATGATAGACATCAAAAGGGCATAGTACCCAGTTAAGGGGATCATACTGATCAAATCTAGGACAATTTGGACATCAGAATAAATAATAACAGATCATACCATAGCATAAAGTAAGAATCCAGGATCCATACTTATGTAAAAACTAAATGAATAAATAAATGTCTGATAAGAAACAGGATATTCATATAATCTTAAACTACCTTCCAATAAAATACAATTACAAAAGAAAAAATCTTAAACTACCTTCCAATAAAATACAATTACAAAAGAAAAAAAAAGAGTGGAGATACCACCTTAATTGAACATCTAAGTAAATATTACCAGTATTGGCACTGTAGTAACTGAAGTGGGACACTTAACCAGCTGAGACACCAAGGTGCTCCTGGGCCTGTAATCTTTAAAAGCATTAAGGTCGTGGAAAGAGAGCCTGAGAAATTGTTCATCAAAGGAGGTTGATAAATGAATGTAACATTATTTCTAAACTGAATTCTTTGTTAGTTGGTTTAGGATGACGATTGGCAAAACTTGAATGGGGTTTGAGGATTGGGTGATGGTGATGTGTTAGTCTAGTTGTCTATTGCATATGAAATCACTCCCAAACTTAGGGCATTAAATAATTTTATCATGCTTGCAGATTCTGCGGGTTAGGAATTTAGAAAGAGCTCAGTGGAGATGATTTCTTTCTGCTCCATGATATCAGAGGTTTCTGGCTGAAAGCACTTGCTGGCTGGCACAGGAATCATCTGAAGGCTTATGTATTCTCATGTCTGGTGGTTGATTCCAGCTTTTGGCTCAAAACCCAGACCTCCCTGTTGATGCATGTGTTTCCTCACAGTATGGTGCCTGGCTTCCAATAGTGAGTATCCCAGGAGAATCAGACAGAAGTTCTGTCATCATTTCTGATTTAGCCTTAGAAGGTACAGAGCCTACTCAGATGCAAGGACAGGAAATAAAGACTTTCCTATTTCCTTCTGTTTTTAGGCTAAAACCACAAATATGATGGGAGGAATGTGAGACTCACTTAAAAAAAAAAAACATGTGAGATGGAAGAGAGATTAGGTTTTAGTCATCTTTAGAAAATAAAGCCTATTTCATGTGTAATGATAATTAACTGATTTTGACACTTGTGCTGCAGTTTTATAAGGCAGTTACCTGACATAAAGAAAATAATAGCTAAATATTCAGGAGTGATGGGACATTTTTTGGCAACTTATCCACAAATGGTTCCAGAAAAATATGTATGTATGTATGTATGTATTTAGGTTCCAGAAAAATATTTAATTGAAATGTTCTATTCTTACAAATTTTCTTTAAGTTTTTAGTTGTTTAAAAACAAAGTAAAGCAAACATCTAGAAATACAGAAGGATGTTTCCAGGGGGACCTGATTAGACTACTTGTTAAAATGGAAATGGAGAAAGCCAGCTAAAATAACTCCTGTGGGAGGGGAGGTGGCTGGGGAATGTGGATTACCATTTATAAGACAATATTAAGCTGTAATGGTAAGGATGTAACAATGATGACAGAAATAGTAAATAGAAGGCTTCCTAGGCTTCATCTACCAAGGAGATCTAACATTGTTTTACAGAAATATCATAGTATTCCTAAATGAGTGAATTAGGTTTTCAGCTCCTACTTCAAGTAGAAAATAGCTTATCCTCCCAATAAAGTTGTTTTGTTTCTTTTTTCTGCCAGTAAAGATTTAAAACACTCCTTTTTTACCTATTTTTCAGAAAACAAACTGACCTTTTAAAGATAATGTAGATTAGAAAAGATGGAAGAAAAGATTTTTCAGGTTGGAAAGACAGAATCACACATCAAAACACTCTTCTTAGCTATAACACTTAAGTATTGTTTCAAATCCCTAAGTGAAGGAGAAATTGTAATTGTTGTTGGAATCCACTTTTTGTTGTTCAGAACAGCACAATGCCCAACAGAAATGTAGTGATGGCTATATACATACTATTAAATTTAATAGTAGCCACATCACAGAAAAAGTACAAAGAAGTTAACTTTAACAACATATTTTAACACAACTTTATGAAAATATTATTTCAATATGCAGTAAATAGTAAAAATTTTTGAGATTCCTTACATTTGTTTTTTGGAAGAAGTCTTCAAAATCTGAAGTGTATTTTACACCATGCACATTTTTACATTTTTTTAAATGTTTTTATAAACATATAATGTATTATTAGCCCCAGGGGTACAGGTCTGTGAATCACCAGGTTTATACACTTCACAGCACTCACCATAGCACATACCCTCCCCAATATCCATAACCTCACCACCCTCTCCCTACACCCCTCCACCCAACCCCCCTCAGTTTGTTTTGTGACATTAAGAGTCTCTTTTGGTTTGTCTCCCTCCCAATCCCATCTTGTTTCATTTATTCTCTCCCTACCCCCCAGTCCCCCCATTGCATCTCCACTTCCTCATATCAGAGAGATCATATGATAGTTGTCTTTCTCCAATTGATTTATTTCGCTAAGGATAATACCCTCTAGTTTCATCCACATCGTCGCAAATGGCAAGATTTCATTTCTTTTGAAGGCTGCATAGTATTCCATTGTATATATATATACCACCTCTTCTTTATCCATTCATCTGTTGATGGACATCTAGGTTCTCAAACGTAGTGATCCGAAGGGGCGCATGCACCCGAATATTTATAGCAGCAATGTCCACCATCACATTTTTAAAAAAAGATTTTTTTCTGTTTTAGAGAGAGAAAGAGAGTGTGTGTGGGTGGAGAGGGTTGGAGGGGGAAGGAGAAAGAATCCAAAGCAGACTGTCCACTGAGTGCAGAGCTTGATGTGGAGACTGATCCCACAACCACAAGATTATGACCTGAGCTGAAACCTATAGCTGGACGCTTAGCCATCTGAGCCACCCAAGCACCCTAAGAGCACATTTTAAGTGGCCTAGCCACTTTTAGAAGTGTTCAACAGCCCCATAGGGCAGTGCACAAATATGTATGTATATAGTATACCCAGCATATGATTCTACTACTGAGCATGGAGTCAATAGTCATCAGTAAGCCCTTCTATTATATTTAAAGTCCTGGATTGAAGAATTCTGTTCAGATAGTATTACATATAGATATCTGAAATGTTTGAACCCTCACTACTCAATCCAGTAAATACTCAGGTACTGGGGGAGTCTCTGTAGTATTATTATGCAAATACCTTCCCTGAGGCTTACTCACTTTGGGCATAGCAAACATTTATTCTAAAAAGCTAATTAAAAAATCATCTTATACTCCAGCATAGACAGTGTGAAATACTCGCTTCTCAAAAGGGAAGGTCAAAATTGAAGAGATTTTGTTGAAGTGTCAGATATTCCCTGAGAGGACATTGAATGTCTTCTGAATGAGAGGAGATAAGAGATTTCTAAGGTAGTGGTAGAGGGAGCTTCAGTGCTGGTAACTGGGCAGTGACTTCTTGAAAAGTTTGCTTCTACACATATGCCTCCAGAGGTTTATCTGAATGTTACTAGGATACAGAAAACATCAATCTCTACTTCATTAAAATATTTTAACCAAGAAATCTTGGGATTTAGTAGCAAAAGGAATTCAGGAAAATCAATCCTATCTATTTACATAGGTACTAAGGTTTGGATCTAAACAGAGGCAAGATTTAGAGTATATTTACTATGAACAAGGTTAAGTGATTTATATGCATTTGCTTATTTAACCTTGACAGTAACTCTTAAAGGACAGTATAACAATTAACCACCAGTATTTTCTATGGGAAATGGAAGATAAGGGAAGTTAAGGTCATTGCCTGGGTCATGTAGCTAATAGGAGATATAGCCAGGATTCCAACTCAGAATTAGCTGACTCTAGAATCAGGGATCTTAACATTTAAACTGCCTGTCAAAAAAATGAGAAATTTGTTTCTTGTGTGGAACCACCTGCTTATTCAGTTATTTCTGGTGTACATATTCTTTGGGAGATGTCATATTAAAGATTTTTTTTGATCCACTAGTTGAATTTGATTTCATAAGACTAAAATTTAAGTTTATTTTCAAGTTTCGAACACTTGAAATTATATATCTCCACTTTTAGACAAAACAGCCTCTTAATAGTGCCTAGTGGCCCTTATCTCCATTGTCTTCAGTAATCTTCCAGGAGATTGTTGTTTGTGACCACTTTGAATTCTATATATTCTTCCTCTCTGTGTGACTAACACTTTACTTTTTCCCAACTTTGAAACCAAATGAAATTTAGCACTTCAATTTCCCTCTGTGACTTCTAACTGATTTCTTCTGTTCTGAGCCAGTGGAGAATAACAACAGGCAGTAGAATTTCTCTCTGTGTCCCAAACTATCCTCACTTTTTCTGCTGGCTGTGTCAGAGACTCTATAGCTGGCATTTTACTATGCCTCTAGAAATTTAACAGTAAACAGAAATATCCAGTGTACTCCACCCATCAATTTGTACACACAAATCTAGTCACTCTTCCAGGACTCATGGGAGTAATGAAATGTTTCTCTCGCATCTTCGCAGTAGATCCCCATTTATTTCAGAACATTGAAGCTCACAGTGCTGCCAAAAGATCATTCTGTTTTGAAGACTTGCCAGACTGGTGTCACTCTTGTTACTGTTTTGTTTTGTTTGTTTGTTTTTAACTTATGGCCATTCCCAAGTTTGAAAATCCATGGTCTCTCTAAATGCTGTATTTGAAAAAGCAAGCGTTTAATGACTATATGACTTAAGGCAATAGGGATACACAGTTTTACTTAACAGGAAGTACCCTATGACTTTCTTAGCAGCCTCTTGCTAGTTAGATATACTTGAGACCACATAGTTTTTGTTTGTTTTTTTTTTCCCTTAAATGGTAAAGGATGCAAGGTCTAATTTTCATGGTGCATTTAGACGAAGCTGACATAAAAATTAACACATGAAAGATTAATATTTTATTTTGGTGTAAAAATAAATGCTGAGAGGTTGATCTCTCTAGCTGATAAAGCAAACTAAACTAATCAGTAGTCTATCTGAATGTTCTGTTTTCATGAGAACTAAGTCAGTTGTCCTTTGGGATGGATAATGCTAAATTAGGAGTTCAGTTTTGCTTTTTAGAAGGCTCTCTACCTCCCTACCTCCTGTGATCCACTTAGCAGTGGGAACAAAAACACTAAAATGTGATTTTTCCAAACTACCTCAATTTCTACCTTTTATTGCTTATATCTTCTCTTGTTTTCATTTGTAAAGCAGGTACTAGTAGTCTTGGCATGCAGTGGTGACATAGTTACTTAAAATTATCATATATAGATACCTAGGAAGATAAAGGAGAAAGAATGCATGACAAGTAGTTGCTATTATGAAATACTTTGGTGAGGGGCACCTGGGTGGCTTAGTGGGTTAAAGCCTCTGCCTTCTGCTCCAGTTGTGGTCCTGGGGTCCTGGGATTGAGCCCCACATCAGGCTCTCTGCTTGGCGGGAAGCCTTCTTCCCCCTCTCTCTTTGCTTCCATCTCTGCCTACTTGTGATCTCTATCTGTCAAATAAATAAATAAAATCTTAAAAAAAAAAAAAAGACTTTAGTGAAAATCAGCAGTAAAATTGAGTTGGTTGTTAGTTTACAAATACAGTGGAGAACTTGTAGAGATAAAATGATGAGCTTAGGGTCATAAATCATTCACTCAAGTTCAAGGCATTAGAAAAACTCCAGGACTGCCCTGTAAGAAACTCTTATTTCTTATAGGTACATGGTTGAGATTTCTGAAAACTAAAGCAAAGTCTGTTCCTGCGGGTAGTGGAATTATAACGCAACTTAATTCCTGTGCTTATAGGATCTCTATATTGGATATAGGGTATTGATTGGGAAAGAGTTTCTGAAAATTAGAGTGGGACATGTAGGCAGATTTTCATGGAACTGGTGATCTCAATCCTTTAAATTCTACTGAGCCTTATTTCATAGGAAGAGTAGACCTTCTCTCTATTTTAGAAGTTAGTCTGTCCTTGCCTGAATATCTCATAATGTCTGTTGGTAAGGTACTGTTGATCCTCTTCAGAAGAGAGCTTGTAGATATATAACTAGACTTAAGTCCAGCATGGTCCCAGAAGATGAATTGGAGAGTATGAACAATTAGTACTATGACATACACCAAGATAATTTCATTATCATTAATTTCTGGGAGAAAATATGTGGAAATGGGTCCTAAGGGTCTTGGGTTCATTTGGAAAGAGTATAATATTTGATTGGGCTGAATCTATTGATGTAAGATTCTCATCTGAATTATTAGCTCAATTAGAAAGGAGTGACTCTAACAGTTTGATGTTAACTGATGTATGGACCCAAATGTGGCCTAAACTAGAGAAAATTGAAATGCCAGAGTTTTCTGGTATACTGCAGAAGAAGTTATGCAAAGATTTAGAGAGATTGGAATGTTAGATATGATTTATGAAATAAAAGTTGCCTGCTATTCCTTTAGTATATCCCCCAGAAGGGTCCAGAAAATACTCCTTCATGAAAAAATCTTTGAGGAGCTATGTTATAGCTCTTTATTATTGAAGACCTGGGGTTTTGTTTTTGTTTTTAAATATTTATTTATTTATTTATTTATTTATTTATTTATTTATATTTCAGAGAGAGAGAAAGAGCATGCATGTGCAAGTGGGGGAAGAGGCAGAGGGAGAGGATCTTCAAGCAGACTACCCACTGAGCAAGGAGCTCAAAGCAGGGCTCTACACCATGACACTTGAGATCATGACCTGAGCTGAAACCAAGAGTCAGGCCCTTAACCAACTGAGCTACTCAGGCAGCCCAAATGCTGTTGTTTTTATTCTCTTTAGCCTAGAAATGAAAATAAGAAATGCTGTTTTCAAACCAAGGTCCCTTAATGCAATAGGGATGATGAGATCCCAAAGTGGCTGTAGCCTAGTTGAGGCTATAAATTATCAAAGACAAATAGGTGCTGTTAACTTAATGGGGAACAGGGACAAAGCAGTAATCTAATAGTCTTATCTGCAGAGGTATTTGTCATTGACTAATGGGCCATCTTTCCACAGATGGACAGACCACTAAAGATCTCAGTGATTTGTATGAGTTGAAAAGCTTTAGGTCTGGTGAACAGAAATCTGATTTGAATCACTACAATTTCTTGGTTATGCCATCTCGTGGACACAGAACCATTTAAACAAAATGAAGGATCAGGTCCTTAGAGGAAAAGACCATGCTACAGAGCCAAGACTTTATTACCTTCTCCCTAGACTTCTCCTATGTCTTCCAAGCCATTTCTCAGTGTCTTAGCTTTGAATAATTATCATAATTTAAGGTGATTACCAACATGATTTTGAACTGACACTAATAACGGAAGATCTAAAATTTCACTGTGGTCTGTTAGTCATTGTATGGATTTATGGAGGTCACAATTAAGAGAGTGTTTGCTTAAGTCCATCTCACGTAGGACCATAGCTCTGCTACATTGCCTTATACCTCTTAGCCTATACTCTGGCCTTTTGGGCAGTTCAATATTATCAGTTGATTGAGAAAGAAAATAATTCAATCCTGGTTTATAGATGATATTGGATAATATTTACTACACAAAAATAGGTGTCTGCTGTCCTGAAGTCCAATTGCAGGATGGCCCTGAGGACAATGATGGTGGCAAATCCTTCCAGTAGACAGAACTTGAAGAAGTGTGCTTGATTCATTTTTCCTGGAAGAAGAGATGGCCAGAGTTAGAGATCAACAGATATTCATGAGCAGTGGCTAAATGTTTGGCTGAATGATCATAGACTGTAAGGAAGGTAATTGAAAGTTGGTGAGATGGTTGACTGGGAAATATGTATGTTGATAGATCTCTTTGAATGATCAAAGAGCATAAGGATGTTTGTGCTGCTTGTGAATGCTCATCAAATGGAAATCTCTTTGCAGAGGAGGATTCATATAATTAGGTGCACAAGAAGACCTATTCTGTGTAACCAGTCAGCCAACCTGGTCATTCCCTATTGAGCTCATGAATAAAGTAGTCAAGGCATCTGGGATAGAGTGCAAATATGGGCTCAGCACCATGGTCTTCCACTTGCTAAAGCCAACCTGACTATTGTTAATGGCCAGCTTGCCAAAAGAAGAGGCCGACACTGAGATCCCATTATGGCTCCACCCCCTAAAAGAAAGAGCTAAGCATCACATGTCATATTGATTATATTAGACTACTTCTATCATGGAAAGAGCAACAGGCATTTTGTTTTGTTTTGTTTTTCTGACTGGAATAGATACTTATTCATGTTCTGGATTTGCCTTCCTTGCCCATGATACTTTTGCCAAGTGCATGGACTTTAATTCATGGTACTCTAAACAGAATTTTACAGCAACTGAAGGACAGTAATATGATCATAACCATGTAATTTACTTCATTTTACCTACCTTCTTAAAACAGCTTATCTGATAGAATAGTGAACTGGCCTATTGATATATAAGTTATGATGGTACCCTGTGGTAATGTTGTCCAGGATAGAATATATGCTTTAAATCAGTGACTCATTTATTATGATTTTTTTTCTTTCCAGTCCAGGAATTAAATTCCAGTCCAGGAATTAAAATGTGTCTTTCTTACTCTTAGCTCCTATAAAAGTGTTTATTTCCTATCCATGTAACTCTGAACTCTAATGGTCTTAAAGGTTCTAGTTCCCAAGGGGAAATAATCTGGTTAGGAGATAAACCAATAGTTTCATTAAACTTAGAGTTGAAACTTCAAGTAGCTGCTTTGTGTCTTGGATGAGAGAGAGAGAGAGAGAGAGAAAGAGAGAGAGAGAGAGAGAGAGAGAGAGAGAGAGAATAATCAGTTGAAGAAAGTTAGGGTTGGGGTAATTTACCCTGACTACAAAGGAGCATTGGGTGGCTACTGTACAATATAGGTGAGAAGGGACATGTCTAGATTGCAGGAGATTGCCCAAGGTGCTTCTTAGAATTTCTACATCTTTTGATTAAAGTTAATAGAAAACTACCACAATCTAATCTTACAGAATTTCTAATGATACAGATTCTTGAGGAATGAAGGTTTGGTACAACCCACCATGCAAGAAACCTTGACTAGTCAAGGGAATATGAAATGGCTGGTGGAAGAACACTGACCATGATTAGTTGCAGAAACATGCACTGCAATAATTTTGAGTATTTCTTTCTCAATGTGATATTATGTCTATGCATATATGAATCAGTTTTTTCTCCTTCTCTTCCATCCCCCTACCATCTAACATAAGTTATATTAATAATAGATTTTCTTGTAATCTCAGTGTGTTAAGTTGAAAGGTACCTAAGGATATGACTCATCTAGAAGAACTTTTCATTTGGAAAAAAAATTGACTTTATGGCAGACATTGTTGGCATATTTTAAGTTGTGAAAGGAGTGCTTTCAGCATGTTAGGCAAAGTCATGGTTTGTTCTTGTCTTAATGTGGAAGTCATTCGGTTAAAAGAATATGTGGGTGGAAATTCACCAAAAAGAGTGGACTTGAGTGAAGTCACACTGTATTAATTTAGCTAATCTGGGACTATATTATCCCAAATTCCCTTCACTGTGTGGTTCTGTGTTAACATTGTCATAAGAAGCATTCAAAAACTATTTGGAAGGCAAAGAGAAGTAGCAACTATATCTTTTCATACTCTGAAGACCTACATTGGGCATCACAATAGCTCTGGCATGTTGTCACTGATTGGATGGCTGATCTTGTTGGTGTAAGGGAGCACCTAGATCTTCAGTTCCTGCCAAATCTCTTCCTTCAGCTTCTCTGAGTCCCATGCTAAGTGCATGTGTAGCTCTGTGGTGAGAGGCAACAGCTTTCTTAACAGGTCACACATTGCATCAAAGTTGGAGGTAGTACAAGATAGGTGTAAATCCTATTTCATTCTTTTGGGTTCCGTTTTGCCTCTAATATTTTCTACATCCAGCTTTTCTTTTTTATCATTGTCTGCCTAAGCCACAATGACTTAGGTTTAACACTAGACACAGAGACATTAACCTGCAGAAATTTTTCTACCAACTCCCACTGTTGCTTAAGATCCAACCCCTATACTCAATCACTTATTCCATACCACTCATCTTGTTGCTGCTTTTCTTTGTACCCAGACTGATACAAAGGTTAGGTAAACGTTGTGAATCCTGTACTCCGAGCCTCAATAATTTGAGTTGTGTGAAGTGTTCATTCAACATGCCGAGTTTAAAAGTGACCAGGATAACCATAGACCTGTTTAAAAAGCACTTCCTCTAACAAAATAGTAAGAGGAAAAACAAAATCAGAGTTGGCTTATCGTAATCTATTTAGAAACTAATAATGAAACAGAGGGGAAAAGTAGAGAGAAAATTCAAAAGTTAGATGTTGAAACTCACTAAATTTTGACTGTATCTAGCCTTTGAATGACAGTAACATTTCATCTTTATTCCTTTTATTCCTTCAGTCTCCTGCTGTGCTTCATTTTTTTGGGGGAGGGGAGCAGAGGAAAAAACAGTTAAATGGTAATCTGTGTATAAACTTATTTTCTGAGACCAGTACTTCCAAGCGCCTGTTTTACTTTTCTAAATGATACTCATGTAACAGAGACTGTGAATAGCTGGCAGGCCTCGTTTAGATCAACTTACTTAAAAAAAAAAAAAAAAATCCCACAATGCATCCAAAGTGCTGCCCCTATTGTTGATAGAGATCTTTCTGATTTTGTTTTCATAGTGCCTGTGTATGTTTAGAGACACTGAAATTACCTTTACCTTTTCCAGCGATATTGATGTGTCAACTCTCATTTCAGGAGTAAGCTTGACATTATGTGTCTTCATCTGTGGATTTTTTTGTTTAATCCCATCTTTATCTCCTCTGCTCTTCGTTCTCCTTTGTTGGGTCTTTACTGTAGGTTTCTAATAATAACAAAGAAGATTTCATTCTGTTCTTTGTATTTTGTTTTAAAATAGTTGAAATCTTGTATTCTGATGCACAAAGTTGGTATCACCATTTGAACTGCAAGTCTTCATGTATGAAGTGAGAAAACTAAAGCAACAGAAGATAAAAATAACCTGAGAAAAATTCCATTTTTTAAATAATCTCTACACACATTTGTTTCTGCCAGGAGTATTACATTTAATGATCAAGGATTGGAATATATCAATGTGATCTCACCCTCATTAAGTTTAAAGTAAAATGTGTGTGTGAGTGTGTGTGTGTTATTTTTATATTCAAGCAGTTTTACATTATTTTTAAAATTGGAAATGTTCTTCTCTTTGCAAACAGGTTTTTTTTTTTTCTTTTTAAAATATAGTCTTTGTGGTATATTCTGACTGTTTTACCATCCAATTTTCATGGCATTTTATCTTTTTTTTTTTTAACTGAAAACACAGTAATACTCCCCTTTTTGCTCATACTTGATCACCATCCCCAGTGGAAAGCAGCACTCCAATCCCAACCCCCCACATTCAGCACTGACACCAGGAAATGTTCCTGCTGCTTGATCACACCGAGCAACATTTGGAGAGGGGTCATCTATTCCCAGTTTGAATTCTGGGTTTTGGAATCCTACTCTACATTTTTTAGATTAACAGATGTTTTGTGGTATCTTATGTTCCAAGAAGCATCACTGCAGAGATGATCGATAGTTGAGTAATGATCAGTGGAAAGCTGACACAGAGCACAAGGTATAATAACTTTTATGGTTAGGAATCTGATATGCTGCCAGCAGAGTTTCTTCAATTCACACCTCCATTTCCTTATTGCCTTGATGCTTGGATATGGCTCAGGTAAAATGAGAGTGAGACCACAGATGAAAGGCTTTCATGAGGAAAGGAGGAAATCTTACTGATGAGCTGTTTCAATCACTTATTTTGATAGATAAAAAACTAGGGCCAGTGGAAGTGAAGTGACTGGCAAAATCTCAGAAAAAAAAACAATGGCAACTTAAAAGCTCGTATGGAAAGCCAAGCCACAGAGTAGGTTGGGTAATCTCAGGATGGTAGTCTAGCAGACTGAGTGAAGCAGAACATGCATGAAATGTTCACAGCCACAGATGCACCCTCTCTTCTTTCAGTGGCGGAGTCGACCCTGAAAGAGCTTCTGCCCACACAGGTACTTGAGCCTCACCTGTCCTTCCTTTCTGGCACTGGGACACAGAGAGAAAGAATTAGTTCCTTGGGTGATACTATCAGAACTATACTACATGAAGGCCCGAGGGTCAGTATCATCTGGCAGGCCTGTGAGCTCAGACACTATCCAAAATAGGAGACTGCAGCCATGTCAACCCTTCACACACACAACCAACCCCTCCCCCCACCAGTCCTGCTCAGTTAGTTTAAATTAACCATAAGTTATAGTCAGTTCTGTTTAACATAGCATGTGTACCTAAAAACCATCATGTTATACAAAAATCACAAAATAAAAACAATAAGGTTTACAAGGGAGAAAAATGAGGTTAGCAGCACAGCTATCAAAACAGGTAAGGGGGGGTACCTGGGTGGCTCAGTCGGTTAAACGTCTGTCTTTGGCTCTGGTCATGATCCCAGGATGCTGGGATCAAGCCCTGCATCTGGCTCCCTGCTCAGTGGAGAGTCTGTTTCTCCCTCCACACCTCCCCCTTCCCCTGCTCTCTCTCTCTCTTGCTCATGCATATGTGTGCGTTCTCTCCCAAATAAAATTTAAAAAAAAAATCTTAAAAAAAAACATGCAAAGAAATATGATAGAAACCTATTAAAATGGTAGAACCATTTTTTACATGTTAAATGGTTAAGAATCATAAAAACTAGAATAAATACTATAATTTCTTCTAAAAAAGACCCAACATTTGTTCATGGAAGTGGGTGTCGGAAGGGTTGATTTTTGGGCATTTTTGTGAGATGGCAAGAGGAGGAGTCTTAGAAATTAGAAACCCCAAATATGGTTGATATGGCACATACCACATACAGGTGACTCCCATTATCTTGGAGATATTTGAGGTGTGTGTGTGTATGTGTTTGTGTATGTGTGGGTATGCATTTTGCCTGTTTCTACATAACACAGTTCAGCTGGTTACAGTTTCTTCATTCCCCTGATGTTTCTAAGGGATAAATCTATACATAAGGAAATGAAAAATTTGTACTATGCTCAGTCTTTTTCCTAAAATATCAATTCTTTTGGAACCAATATGTATTTTAAAAACAAGCATGACAGTACTGTTTATAATTTAAAAGTCTTAAACAGTTGCTATGTATATGTGTAAGAGTTGCATACTTGACCTCACGAGGTATAGACTTCACTGGGGAGACATTTACCAAGACCTCAATTTAAATGTGATGGGATTTTATTAAAAGAGATTACACAGGACTATGGGAATACCTGTAGGAATACCTCCCCTGGATTGGGATTAAGGTGGCCACCGTGGGCCTGTGAAATTTAAGCTAAGACTTGAAGTATATGTGGGATTTAGGAAAGTGAATTGGCAGAGAGAATGTTATTGGCAGAAAGAGGATCCAAGTTGCAGAGCCTAGAGGCAAGATAATACAGCATATCTACAGACCAGGGAGAAGTTTAGTTAAGTCTGTGGCATAATTTGTAAGGGAGGGTTTGCCAAGCAATGAGGCTGGTAACTGAGACTGTGATAAGATAAATATTGCACATCAGCATTCATAAGCTTTGTTCAGAATTCAGTGGACACCTTTGGAAGCTATAAACAAACACTTAAACAGATTAAACTATTTTAAGGATTATATTTTTTTTTTAAAAAAGATTTTATTTATTTGAGAGAGAGAGAGAGAGAGAACATGAGAGGGGAGAAGGTCAGAGTGAGAAGCAGACTCCCCATGGAGCTGGGAGCCTGATGCGGGACTCAATCCTGGGACTCCAAGATCATGATCTGAGCCGAAGGCAGTCACTTAACCAACTGAGCCACCCAGGCGCCCTAAACATGATTCTTACAGTAGTTTGGAGGACAGTTTGAGTGACAAGATTAGAAGCAGGTGTGACAGAGTTTACCAGCTGATACCCAAAAAATGAGTCATCTTCCTTCTTGGCACAAAGCTACATCATATTTTCCAGCCTTATTTCAGTCAGTTGAGGCGAATAACCCAATTCTTGCCAACAGAGTGTATAAGTGGAAGGCTCTGTGAGCAATCCCTGGATTAAGGCTATGAAAGAGCCTCCAAATTCTTTCTTTTTCCTCTTGCTAGCTGGATGTAGATAGCATTAAGGAGTCACGAGGTGGAAGAAGATTCAGTCTCTGAAGTCTGCATGAAAAATAGCTGTGTGCAAACCAAAACCACTCCATTTGGACTATGATATGAAGAATATGATACTTTCATTGTGCTTAGCTATTGTACTTTGGGGCATAAGGAGAAAGCCCCCAACTCACCCCTTCCTTTTTTTTTTTTTTTTTTTTTTTTGCAGCTAAACATATTCTAACCAGTGTAGGCAGAGATCAGTTAGGATGGTCCCAATGTGAGATGGGGGATGGATGGTAGTAGTGTGAGTTGAGATGCAGGGATATGGATGCATTTAAGAAATATTTAGAAGATTGCACAATAATACTCCGTGACTGCTAGGAAATAAAAAGAATAAGAAAGAGAAGAAATCAAGGATACATGTGATAAGGGGTTTGCGTATACATTTCAAGAAACCACACATATCCCACTGCATCCTCCATCTGAAACATTAGATTAATAAATCTGTTCAATTTTCCTGAAGAAAGTATGTTTGTGATGGATCAGGAAAGTTCTGTATCTTCTTCATCCTCTCTTTTATATTTGGGGATTATATCATAGTTCCAGAAGATCTTACACTAATATTTTTCTGTGATTTAATTTATAATTTTTTTAAGATTTATTTATATATTTTAGAGAGAGAGCATGTGCATACATGAGTTGGGGGGAGGGAGGCAGAAGAAGAGGGAGAAAGAAATCCTCAGGCAGATTCTTGCTGAGTGTGGAGCCTGACACAGGGCTCCATCCCAGAACCTCGAGATCATGACCTGAGCCAAAATCAAGAGTTGGCCACTTAAGGGACTGAGCTACCTAGGCACCCCTCCAGGTTTTTGAAACTAACTCACAGTTAACAGAACACTTATGCATCCTAACTACAAACTATGTCAGTTCCAAAGTTTTCCTGAATATTATCCTTATATTTTACAGCATTTGGAAACCTCACTTATCCTGAGCTTGCAATTTTCTGTCTTTTCATTCTCTGAAGACCACTCTGAAATGTGCTAACAGAACAGACACTGTCTGTCCTGCCCAGCTTTTTCTCCTATGCTACTTCTGCAATGCTCTCTGTTTGCTAATTCTAAAAAAACTCACACTGGAATGCTTTTCATTACTCAAAGGTACTATACTACAATTAGCCTCAGCCTATGGACATGCTGTTTTCTTTGCCAGGAATATACTTTCTCTTAAATTGTCTACCTTTATTTGATTACTCTGACTTAGAATTCAGTTGAGAGCTCAACTGCATTTCCTCATGGAAATCTTACTTGACGCGCCATATTAAATAAAGTCTACTGTTAAATGCTCTTAATATCTCTCTGCACATTTTCTTAAAAAAAAATGCTTATTGTTATTTATACTTACTTCTGTGATTATTTAATAATTAACTCAAGCTCCCTGAGGTCAGAGATGATGGATTTTGCCAAACCTTAGCTTTCTAACATCTGGCAGACATAGATGAATTTTAGAACAATGAATTTTGGAACACTGAAAAAAAATTAAATTAAATGGGAAAAAAACCCACCTTGTTTCAGATACTGAAGGTGGTCTCACCCCCCCCACTTCCCACATTTTTCTTACTAGCAGAGTCCAGTTTGGTTCAGGTGTACACTGTACCCACACATGACTCAAGGAATTGTGCTCTTCACTTTAGCTCCTAAGGCAATTCTTCACTGATCAAATCAATCATTATTACCCAATTCGCCTTGTAAGTGACTGGCTTGGGCTTTACATGTGATACATTCTATCCAGTGAGACTTGAAATCTGTTTGGGGACTTCAAGGAAAGTCTTCCTTGCTCTTAAAATTTGAGACATGAGAAGAAACAGTACCTTTTCTGAATCCTTCTTGAGTTCATGAGGGAAGTTAAACAGAAATGGTAAGGCAGAGTAATGGAGTGAATCCTGGTACTTAACATTGTTAAAGCCACCAAGTTTATCCATTTCAAAGCTACATTATATTACAAATCTTATTTGACATTAAAATTTTTAATTCATCAGGAAGACCCTTTTCTAACATTTTATTTTCTAAGAAGCTATGTTTTCTAACATATTTATTTGTGTTTAACAAATATTTATTGAATGAATGAAAGGCATATATACTTAGAGCCTAATGAACAGTACACATAGTACATGGACATGTTTCCAAGCTTTGACAATGATATTTCCTCAGCCTTGAAATTGAATATTTTTCTTACCCCCACTTGACTGACTCAGGTCTTTCAAGACCCAGAACTTGTCCCTATCTCCAGTATGTGTTTCTCTCATATTGTTAGGTCAGCAGCCCCTTTTTATACTCTGACACCAGCCCAGACTTCTACCAGCATACCCTTATATTCTTATGTCTTTCCTTGTACCTCTTCCCACATGCAACCAAAACTCTCCATGATCTCCATGAAGAAGAACCATGATAACTAAGGCCAAGCCTGCTGTTCAGTAGGTACTGAATATATAAATGCTCTTCAGAGGGAAGGAGCTACTTAAGCTGAAATAACTAGGGAAAGTTCTGGAGAGTTAGTGAGAATTTAGTTGAGTAGTGGCAGACAGCTAATCTTTATAATGTGTGGAGGGGAAAGAGCATTGCTGTAGAAGATTGTAAAATGGCAGAAAACAGATATTTTCCCCCCATAGGAAATTGGTGATTGCAGCATTAGAGTATATATTGGTAGGGGATACTATGGGGGAAGATTGGAACAGCAAATCACATTGAAGCAATATTTGAATGTCAGTCAAGGGAGCTTAGAATTTATTTTGCAATTGTAGGAATGCCGTATTGAGAATGCACATGTGATAGTCCTCCATAAAAAGTTGGTGATGTATGTGGAAAACAGGTGAAGTGAGAATTCTGAGAGTCAATTGTACAAGGGAAATAAGGCTCTGAAAATAGGTGGTGGCAATCAATATGAAGGAGGATATCTTGGAAATAAATAATAAAGAGAATATATTGTCAGGTCAGTGAGTTTCTTGGAAACTGAGTTTATCTACAAGCTTAAATTACAAGGCGTAAAGATCACAGTTTTCTTCCTTGTAAAGTCTATTGTCATGTATTTTACTGAGGCAAAAATGATATTGACAATTCCATCAGTGACCATTTTGAGCATCCAGGTGATATACGTCATGTATTTTTGTCATCAAATATATTGAATTTTCACCAACTGTATAGCTTAACAGTGACTTATTTGAGGGGAGCAATTTGGGCATTTTTACTTAATAGTTATATTGATATAACATAAAAAGCAATAAAAAACTGTTGTACATATTTTATATGTATGTATTATGTTTGGATTTGGAAATGAAAAAGAGGAGATGTGTTATCTCAAATATGAACTTGAAATTCAGGGTCATAAAGTCTGGAAGAAAAGACCACTTACTCAAACGTGCAGATACCAACACAAAGATACAAGGATCATGAAGGATCATGCAAACATGAAACTACCAAAGGAAACTAATAAAGTACAATAACTGATCCTAAATAAATGGAGATTTATGAGCTACCTGACAAAGGGTTCAGAATAATAATTTTTAAGAAATTCCGTGAACTGCAGGAACACACAGAAAGACAACTAAACAAAATCAGAAAAATAAGGCAAAAATAAGATGAGAAGTTTAAGAAAACAAAAATAACAACAACAAAAACAAAAAAGAAACCCTCAAAAATATCCAAACAGAAGTCCTAGAGCTGAAGAATACAATGACTAACCTGAAGAATTCAGTAGAGGATTTCAACAGCATATGAAAGAATAAAAAAACTCAAATACAAATCATTTGAAATAGCCAGAAAACAATAAATAAAATGGCAATAGTAAGTCCTTGTCTATTGTAACTGCTTGAAAAGTAAATAGATTAACTTATCTGGTCAAAAGATATAAAAAACTGCCGAATAAAAAAAGATCCATTGCTATGCTGCCTACAAGAGACTTACTTTAGTTTTAAGGACACACATAGGCTGAGAATAAAGGAATGGAAAAAGATATTCCACAAAAATAAAAGTAGGCAAAAGTAAAAGTAAACAAAAGTAAACAGAGGTAGCTATACTTTAAACAGAAAAAATAAATTTTAAGCTAAAAGTGGTCACAAGACATACAATATTATTATATAATGTTAAAAGGATTTCATCAAGAAGATATCACAATTATAAATATTTATGCACCCAACTTTGGCAGATCTAAATAGGTAAAGCAAATACTAATAGAACTAAAAGAAGAAATAAATAGCAATACAGTAATAGTTGGGGACTTTATTACCCCAGTCTTAACAATGGGTAGATCATACAGATAGAAAATCACCACGGAATCAGTGATTTAAAAAATACTGTGGACCAAATGAACCTACTATACTGGTACAAAACTTCTGTCCAAGAGCAATAGGATATACGTTTTTCTTAAGTACATATGGAATATCTTCTAGATCATTTATAAGGTCACAAAACATGTCTTAAATGCAGTAAGATGGAAATGATATTGTCTTTTCCAATCACGATGATATGAAAAGTAGAAATCAGTAACAATTAAAACTGAACAAGGGATAAAAATGTGGAAATTAGAACACTTCTTAAAAACCAGTAGGTCAAAAGAAGAGATCAAAAGTTAAATTAATAAATCTTGAGATAAAGAAAAATGGAAACACAGCCTATCAAAGCTAAAGGCCAATATTGGTGATGAATGTAGATGCAAAATTCTCAATACAGTACTAGCAAGCTGAGTTCAGTGGCACATTGAAAGTATAATGCAGTATGATCAAGTGGAATACAATTGTAGAATGCAATAATATTATAGAATATACAAATCAGTAAGTGTGGTACATCATATTATAGGATAAAAGATACAAATTAAATGATCATCTCAATAGTTGCAGGGAAAAAATCAACAACGAAAAATTCAGCATCCTTTTATGATACAAACTCAACAAACTGGGTATAGGAGCATATCTCAGCAGATAATCTAACATCATAATGGTGTATAACACCACACAGCTAATATCATAGTCAATGGTGAATTCTTGAAAGATTTCCCTCTAAGATCAATAACAAAATAGAGTGCCTGCTCTCACTAATCCTATTCAACATAGTATTGGAAGTCCTAGCCAGAGTGATCAGGCAAGAAAAAGAAAGAAAAAAAAATGTCATTCAAATTGGAAAGGAAGAAGTAAAATTATCTTTGTGTGCAGATGACCTAATTTTATATTCAGAAAACTCTAAACGCCAGCAAAGACACCTGACTAATAAATGAATTTAGTAAAGTTCCAGAATACAAAATCAGCATACAAAAGTCAGTTGTGTTTCCACACACTAACAACAAACTATATGAGAAAAAGAAAGGAAACCTTCTAATTTACAGTAGCATTAAAAACAATAAAAAAATTAGGAATAAACTTAACAAAGGAGATGAAAATATACACATTAAAAACTATAGGATACTAATGAAAGAAACTGATGACGCAAATAAATAGGATGATATCCCATGTTAGATCAAGAATTAATACTGTTAATAAGTCAGTATTACCCAAAGCCATCAATGTGTTTAATGCCATCTTTATCAAAATTCCACTGGCACCTTTTACCGAAATAGAAAAAAACAGTCCTAAAATTTCTATGGAAACACAAAAGACCCTAAATAGCTGAAGCAATCTTGAGAAATAACAAAGCTGCTATCATCACACTCCCTGATTTCAAACTGTATTACGCAACTATTGTAATTAAAACAGTATACTACTGGCATAAAATATAGACACATAGACCAGTAGAACAGAATCAAAAGCCCAGAAATAAACTTCTACATATACAGTCAATTGATATCTGACAGGAGAGCCAAGAACACTCAGTGAGAAAAAGATCATCTCCTCAATAAATGGTGTTGAAGGAACAGGAGATATTCACATGCAAAAGAATGAAATTAAACCCCTTTCTTACACCACTCATAACATTTAGCTTGAAATTGATAAAAGTCTTAAGTGTAAGACCTGAAATCTTAAAACTCCTAGAAGAAGGTTTGGCACGAAAAGTATTAAGAACAAAAGGAAAAATAAACAAGAAGGATTATATCAAAGTAAAAAACTTCTGCACAGCAAGAGGATGATCAATAAAATAAAAAGACAATTTACCAAATGGTAGAAAAAGTATTTGCAAACCACACATCTCAGAAGGGATTGATATACAGAGTATTTTAAAAACACCTCATACAACTCAATAGTAAAACAAACAAATGAATGAAAAACTAATAATTCAACTTAAAAGTGGACAAATACCTTAATAGGCTTTTTTCTGAAGAAGGTAAATAGCCAACAGATACATGAAAATGGGTTCAACATAAGTAATCATTAGGAAAATGCAAATTGAAACCACAGTAGATATCACCTCACATCCATTAGAATGGCTATTATCAAAAACAAGAGATAATAAGGTGAGAATGTGGAAAAAAGGAAACCCTTGTGTACAGTTTTTGGGACTGTAAATAAGTATAGTCACCATGGATAACAGTATGGAGGTTCCTCGAAAAAGAGAACTATTATATCTAGCAATTCCACTTCTGGATAATCATCTGAAGGAAATGAAATGAGACATCAAAGAGATATCTGTACTTCTTCTAAAAAGTTTTTATTTAAATTCCAGTTAGTTAATGGGACACCTGGGTGGCTCACTCAGTTAAGCATCTGCCTTTAGCTCAGGTTATGATCCCAGGGTCTTGGGATCGAGTTGCACATCAGGCTCCTTACTCGGTGGAGAGCCTGCTTCTCCCTCTGCCTGCTTCTCTCTTTCTCTCTCTCTCTGACAAATAAAATCTTAAAAAAAAAAATTTGTATGAGAACCTGAGTATGTCTAGCATAGTCTTTGGATATATTAGTCAAAAAAATCCAGTTAGTTAATGTAAGTATAATATTAGTTACAGTTGTACTCAACATTTCCGTACAACACCCAGTGCTCATCATAGCACGTGCACACCCTTAATCCCCTTTACCTATCCCCGCCCCCCAATTTCCCTGTTACCCATCAATTTGCTCTCTATAGTTAAGAGTATGTTTTTTGGTTTGCATCCCACCCCCTTTCCCCTTTGGTCATTTGTTTTGTTTTTTAAATTCCACATATGAGTGAAATCATATGGTATTTGTCTTTTTCTGACTTTTTTCTGAGCATAATGCTGTAGCTCCATCCATGCCATTGCAAAGAGATATTTTCACTTTTCTGTTTACTGCAGCATTATTTACAATGGCAAAGATATAGAAGCAATCTAAGTGTCCATGGGTGATTGAATGAATGAAGAAAATATGCATACATATATACACATACATGTATGTGTATGTATATATATATGTATATATGTACACACACAATACAATTGGATATTATTGAGTCATAAAAAGAGGAAATTCCACCATTTGTGACAACATGGAAGACACTTGAGGGCATCATGCTAAGAGAAATAGATTAGAAAAAGAAAGACAAATAATGTATGATCTCACTTATATGTGGAATTAAAAAAAAATCATAGAAGCAGAGTACAGAAGGGTAATTTCCAGTGGTGGAGGGATATGGAAAATGGAAGGAGATGGTCAAGGTGTACAGACTTCCTATTGAAAGATATATAAATTCTGGGGATCTAATGTGAATGTGAATGATAGTTAACTATATTGTATACTTTAATGTTGCTAAGAGAGTGGATTTTAAATGTTCTCACCACACACACATAAAGGTAACTGTAATTTAAGGAATGTGCTGTCTAACCATATTGTGGTAAACAGTTCACAATGTGTACATGTGTCAAATCATCATATTGTATGCCTTAAACTTGCACAATATTATATGTCAATGTTACTTCAGAAAAGCTGGTAAAAATAAAAAAGAAATTAAATATCAACACTTTTCAATTTAACTTGGTGTTCTGATCTTGATAGCTTTACTGAAAGGCCGCTTAATGAAACAGGTAAGAAGTATTTTATGTTTGTGTGAGTATTTTTAAGGGGATTTATAACATAAATTTTGTCTAAAAACAAAGATTACTGATTAGAATGTAAAATTTTAATATTTTTACTATAAATAGAAATTAAAGATTCATATTCATGGAAGTGTTATTCAGATCATACACCTATACTCCTTGGAGGCATGCCCTCCAACCTTCTTACCATTAGGAAACATTTGAAAATTCTAGGATAGGAACAGAATTCTTAGTTGTATATTAACCATGTCATGAACTCTTCATCAATTTTATGTGAATCTCTTAACTTCTCTGATCCCATTCTCATAATTTATCAATTTAGGAGAGTTAATCAAATCATTATTAAAATGCTTCACATGATATCTGCAGAATAGAGAATCCTCAGAAGACAATGTAATGAAAACACTAATAATGAAACATCAACAAAGCATGCCATATTTTTTTCTGGAATTATGTGTCTTTCAGAAATATTTTAGTTGATAAGTGAACAACTTTACATTTTACATTTTCAAATCAGTGTAAATGGATTTACATTTGCCCACTTAAACCTTCCCATTAAACTTTAGTTCTGGCTAAGTGATGTTAAGTTACCTCTACACCTGTCTGCATTTGGAAAGATTGGGATGCTTCTCATGCCTGAGGTTTGATTGTACCTTATGCTAATAGCAGGTTCAAGTTTGATAGTTTACTTTTATCATTTGATGACACATCTGTAGAAAATTCATTGATTTTTTTATGCCTTAGGTACCAGCTCTTACTTTGAATCAGTTGTTTGCCTTCTTAAAATGCCCATTCTTCATCCTAATTGTTTGTAAGTTGAGCCTCTTTTGCCAGTTATTCTTCACTATTTCCAGTGCATAAGCAGGGACATCTAAGAAATTTAATTATTCTCACTGCTTACATTTGGTCAAAATGTATCAAAAAGTATTTCAGGATCATTGACAAAATCATTTCAACAATAAGGTCTGACCTAATTTTTTTTTCAATATCCCTTTATTGTCTCTGTCATGCATAGCCGTGTGTGATAAGCAATTACGGAAGATCCTTTATGAAATTGCATTATTTTGTGCTATGTTCTATGTTCTGTGTAACCTAAGGCGTTTATCTTTACAACACTGAATCAATTAAAAGAATGTGGAATAGTTGGGAGATAATATGAGCAAGTAACTCAACAATTTGACATTTAACTCTTAGGATTGATTCTCAAGGTTATACCAAATACAAAGTCTTTTTTGTCTTTTTCATCTTTGTATTTAGAAATCTGTGAGAACAAACAGCAGTGAATGCAGAACATATTTCATTTTAGCTGTGAGCAACTTCCACTGTGAATTAAGAATTCATTCAAAACACATCTGGTTTAAGGATTTTCTTTTAACAGTAAAAATGACAACTTCTAACCTTACCATAGGTGAAGACATAGTGATTGTATTTTTTAGAGATACACGTATTTTTAGGTTTCATATAATCACAACAGGTTTCAAAAGTAGGGGGAAAATAAGCCTTGTAGTTATTGAAATAATGAAAAATTCCACCTACATCAGAGTACCAGAGATTGTCCCTTCTCTCTCCACTTTTTGCTCAGCTTGCTTTTGTTATTTCTGAACACTCTGGAATTAAAAGTACAGAGTGAAGAGAGAAAAAGGACAGCAAATTTCTTACTTGACTACTACTGCCATAGGCTTCACACTAAGTTTTTTAGACCTGGTTAATATCTAAAGCTTCTTTTCTCTCAAAGGAAACTTTTATGGAGGGTCAGTTAACCTTTTCTGTGATCAAACTCTCACCACACTTAGTAACTTAAAATAGCACTCTCTATTATTTCTTAGCGGTCCATTGGTCAGCCGTGTACTTCTGCTGATTGGACCGGGCTGGTTTTATCTTGATTAGTTGACTCATATGTCAAAAGATAGTAACTTGGGGCTGGATGGTCTCAGAAAGCCTTATCTTATGTTTGGGGATGGTTTTACTGTTAGCAGGAACAGCAAGTTTAACCAGGTCACGTGTCTCTTTTTTTTTTTTTTTTAAGATTTTATTTATTTATTTGGCAGACAGAGATCACAAGTAGGCAGAGAGGCAGGCAGAGAGAGAGGAGGATACAGGCTTCCTGCTGAGCAGAGAGCCCGATGTGGGGCTTGATCCCAGGACCCTGGGATCATGACCTGAGCCGAAGGCAGAGTCTTTAAGCCACTGAGCCACCCAGGTGCCTCCATGTGTCTCTTCTTAAAAAGAGGATATCAGGCCCTCTTTTCATGGCAGAGTACAAAGAACAATAAAAGAGAGGGCAATCTCTGATGCAGAAATTTTCAAATTGTTTCTATGCCTTGTTTGCTTATATCCATTGACAAAAATAAATCATATGATAAAACGCAGAGTCAGTATGAGAAGGGACCACCCGGGATGTGGTTTCAAGGACTTGTGACAGGTTATCAGCAACAATTTATCACATGTGGGCCTTTCAGAGATTCAGTCCCTGGTGATCTGTCATGTATTTTTACCTTAATGCTGCTGTGTCTTGCTGCCTACTATTTATTTGGTAGGCCCCAAAGAATTCACTGATATTCGAAGCTTCTCTTTGTGGAGAGGCTTGTCTTCCTGGACATGATCCAAGAAAATGTAGGCCATCTCTCTTACCAACATGGCCAATTGCTGGTCTCTGGGAAACATTCATATTTTTTGTCCAGAAAAACTCTGGAAAATAAAGGCTGAACCCAGCCTTTATTTGATTCCATTTTTATTTGATTCCATTTTTTTAAGAGCTCACCATCCCACTCCTCCCCTTTTAGAGTTACTTGCAGGAATCCAGCAGTGTCCACCATATCACACCAACTTTAGGAAACTCATGTCAAAGCTCTCCACACACTTCTGTTGAAGCCAGTTTTACCAAGATTGGGATAGGTGTCAGGCATCAATTGGTTACCCTTTACACTTGGGAATGGCTAAACTCACAGATGATCAACAGTTATCTCCAAAATAGAGCTTTCGAATCTTTATTAATCATTAACAGCATGATTCTTCAAGAGCCTGGAATGTAGGTGAGGGATTAAGAATTGAGTAACCAGATTTTTTTCCTTTTGAAATCTTTGTCTTAGTCTGACATCTCAGTTTAGGGTTTCATAAATAGCATACCTTTGCCCTTCAGTCTCCTCAATTACAAGACGCCAAATTAGCATCTTGTTGTGGTAAGTGACAAAATTTGTGAAATAATTAGGCATTTTCCCTCCAAGTAAGAAGGATGATAAAACAAATTATAATAAAAATGTACTTAATTTTATACATATTGATTTAAACTCATCATCATGAGCTAGGTAGGTTATATTAAAAGTCACCTGTGAATTACAGATTTACCTCTTCCACTCAGATCTACATCGACTAACAATCTGATGGTTGTACTGTTTATGCCTTTATTTAAGTAAATAAAAAAAAACTGTTGAAAACTAGAGAGCCAGTAACAAAGTGCAAGTCCTTCCATGAGTGAATTTCCTAGTGGTGAAAATAGTCATTCATAATTTATTCATTAAGCAGTCTAGGTTATTAGTATGGCAGATACTGAAAAGGCAAAAATCATATGAGAACTCCAAAGGAATGAGTCACTTGAGGTAATTTATGTAGTATATGGGATCTGACATATGGTAAACATGCAACAAATGTTAGCTACTTCTATTATTATGATAACAAATACCAATAATGGTTCCAAAGACACTTAAGTTAATAATTACTAGAATTACAAATTGTTCATGTGTTCTCTCATCTACCCATCTGTCCTCTGAGCTCTGTATCCCACCAAATACTCAAAAACAGCATCTACTACAGAGACTGAGAATTCATTAATTTTCTTGAAATAATTGAAAAATTTACTTCTCCAGGACATATCCTGGGTATAGGATAAAGGTTTGGGATAATAGTAGGTCCAATGTTTTTATCTTTTAAGATTGAATAAAGTTGCCTCTACTCTCTGAGCAGTACTTCTGCTAGAATTCCTGTCAATTCCCACACATATGCTGCTATCTGAAAATTACTTTTTCTACAGTCTCTTCTGTTGTTCTTGAATGCAGAGAATTTAGATCTCTGTTCTTCCAGAGACAGGAATTGAAAAGATCGCTTCCCTTACCTACACCTTCTCATCCATCCTAGAGCAGCCTTCCCAGATTTCTCTCTTCCCTTCACCCTTTGGAGAAACCATTTCTGGGGAGCTCAGGACTTCAAAGCAAGTCACTCAGGTGGCCTAAAGCACAGGGCTTTTATGGTTCCTTTGTATTTGTTCCTGACTTACCACTTAACCAAAAAGTGCTTTAGTCCTGTCCCTTAGTATCATCTTCTTACAGCAGACAATGGTTCCCAGACCTCTCCAAATACCAGTCTCCTCCTTTTTTACAGATTTTTATTTATTTATTTGGGAGAGAGAGAGAGAATGAGCAGTGGAAAGGGGCAGAGGGAGCAGGGTAAGCGGACTCCCCACTAAGCATGGAACCTTATGCTGGTCTTAGCCCCAGGTCCCTGAGATCATAACCTGAGCTGAAGGCAGATGCTTAGTTGACTAAGCCACTCAGGCACCACGTAATCTCTTCTTTATTCATGCCTCCTTCAAGATGCTGTTGTGATATGTATCTTCTTATTTTTTCTTCCTTCCCTGCATAGAAAATAGTTAATTACCTTGACTTATTTTTCTTAGAAGTCCATAAACCTCTAATATATTATTTTTTTCTAGTGGACTCCCTGACTCCCTGTTCCTTTTCTTTGTTTTGATTATGGAATTACATGTTGGGGACTTAGCACTCATGTATCATTTATTTTAATAAAACTCAGTCTGGTCTCTCAGACTAGAATATGGATTAGACCTTGTCTTGCTAACTACTTGTCTTAGTCTGCTCAGACTGCTGTAACATAAGGCTATAGACTGAGTGGCTTAAACAACAGACATTTATTTTCTCATAGTTCTGGAAGTTGGGAAATTCAAGATTAAGATGTCAGCTGATTCAGTTCCCAGTGAGAGGTCTCTTCCTGGTAGATAGCTGCCTCCTTTCTGTGTCCTCACAGAATAAAGAGGGAGAGAGAACTCTCTGGTACCTCCTCTTATAAGGACATTCATTCTATTGGATTAGGCTACTACCCTTCTGACATTAAGGACTTCCTTACTCTAAATAGTCACATTGATGGTTAAGGCTTCAACACACACATTTTTAGAGAATACATGTAGTACATAGCACCACTGTACCCAAAGATCTAAATAGTGTAGAACATAGTGGGCTCTTGATAAATAGTTATTGAATTAAAACACAAATGAGTGACTGGAATCTTTCTTTGCTTAACTATCTATATACTACAATATCATAAGTCAGTTTTCTATCAAAATAACCTATTAATCATCCTGAAGAGACATTGTCTATGTAACACTTTTGTTATAAAAAGACCCATTTCATTCCTCACTTCATAAAAAAGTTCAAATATTCTAGTTCATGGTCAACCAATGTATAACATTTATTGAGGTCCTATGCTATAAAAGTGGGTGGAGTTAGACACACCTTACTCCTCTCCAAAGTGGGGGACTCTTCAAAAGTACAGAATAGTTTAAATCACAGTAGAAATAAAATACTGCCTAAAGGGAAATATAAAAATTAATTTTGATAATGTCTAGGAGGTTACCACAAATAACTTCTATCAGGGGACAGAATCAGGGAAAGTATCATGACAGAGGCTACTGTAAAAGAGAAAAGATAAAATCAGAGGCAGGACATAGAGACAGGAATGTCAAACAGTGGGGTTTCAGAGTGAGGGAAGTGCTTCAGATCCTATTCAGTATTTTCCTTAAACATATCATATTCTTGCATGTGCATTATATCTGACACTCTTCATTGAATTTGAATTTGAGTCACTATAATCTTAGTTTTCTCTAAATTTTTGAACCCTTAAGCAAAAGGGACACTCAGTAATTTTTTTTGGAACTGATATATTCTAAAGTTAAAAAAGAGTTAAGTTTACTGAATTCTGAAATCCAATATTAAAAGTAGATCAGTGATAATTGGGACTTTGTAGAGGATAGAGGAATAGTGGGGGTGGGGGTGAGAATTAAGTTATCAGAGAGCTGTGGCCTAGAGTCACTTCTGGGCCACTATTCTCTCATTGAAAATGTTGGATAAGGCAGTCAGGTGAATGTCCCTTTTACAGTCAGCTCCTAATCATTCACAGGTATGAGATGTGGTTCCCCAACAATTCAGGTTCAGTTATTTTCTGGGGTCATCTCTTTTCTGTGGGCATTTCCCATGATATACACATATTAATAGGTGACAGTTGTGTTAGGTGGTCAGGTTACAAGGATATATAAAGCATGGTTTTAACGCTCAAGGAATTTATATCTTATAATTTAAATAAAGTAGGAAGACATTTACTACATGCTGGTTTGAAGCATGACTAGGAAAAAAAAAAATGATCAAAGGAGACTTCTTGGAGAAAATTAGTCCTGCAACTTGAAATAAGACCACAAGGTTAAATAAGAGTTAGCCCAGTGAAGATGACAAATAACAGCATCACAGGCAAAGTAGCCTGGTTAGGGATCTGGTGTGTTTTTTTTTTTTTTTTTCCCGCTCTCTTTTATTCACTAATGTGTTCCAAGTTCTGAAAACTAGGTCTTACACAACTGGAACGATGTTAATGTATGTTGAATAAATGGATAAGTAGCCTTCCATAGACTAGAAATGAGCAGAGTTGAGAAATAATAGTTTTAACTGGTTTGTACCAGTGGAATGTTGGGAGTGAGATGTGGAGTGGTTGGAGAACTTTGGGACTGTTGCCAAGGAGTACAGCAGCAGGACTGTGAGAAAGGAATCGCATGGTGAGATTTATGTTATAATAAATCTCTCCAATAGAGACAAGAAGTATGGACTGTGGGGAGCAAGAGACAAGGTAGCAGGACCAGTTGGGAGGCCCCAACAAGGGCACAGGTCAGTGGTGATGAGGATTCCAATTGGAACATAAACGAGAGAGGGAGAGGAGCTTACAGGTGCATCCTTACAAGGCTGCAAAATCCTTATAGCACTGAAAGTTCAAATCCCCATGCTGACATGGAATCTCAGGATTGCTTGTGTGTTTTCAGGGAGGTAAAAACAATTCAGTATCTGGATGGCTAAAATGTAGCAACATAATTTCATCTAGAAACTGTAAACTCACAGGGAATGGGGAGAAACAAATTGGACTCAGTATTTAAAAGAAGAGCTCCTGAATAAAAAACAGAGGAAAAGGAAACAGTCAACAAAACCAAAAGACAACTGACAGAGTGGGAAAAGATATTTGCAAATGACATATCAGATAAAGGGCTAGTATCTAAAATCTACAAAGAGCTTAGCAAACTCAACACCCAAAGAACAAATAATCCAATCAAGAAATGGGCAGAGGACATGAACAGACA